>JABFQD010001569.1:0-17853 GCA_022817045.1 Psix sp. ZL-2020 | reverse complement strand
GTTTAGTTGATCCAAGACGAAGTATAATTTTTTCCATTTCTAAGGGCTATTACAATTAAAGACGTCGAAATTCAACATCTGATCTGCCATAACTCGAGTTTTATTAGTCAGAATCGCCTGAAAATTTAAGTCTAGATTAACTACGTGCATAGCAAAACATTGCGCATAGTTTGATTGATGTAAGACGAAATAAAATTTTTTTCATTTTCACCGGCTATCAAAAGTTATGATGTTGAGATTCGGAATCTGATCGGCCAGAACTCGAGTTCTATTCGTCAGAATCGCCTGACAATTTGAGTCTAAATTCACTATGTGCATTGCAAAACATTGCGCATAGTTTAGTTGATCTGAGACGAAATGAAATTTGTTTCATTTTACCGGCTATTAAAACTTATGACGTCGAAATTCGACATTTGATCTGTCATAACTCGAGTTGTATTCATCCGAATCGCCTGAAAATTCAAGTTAAGACTCACTATGTGCATTCTAAAACATTGCGCATAGTTTGAATGATCTAAGACGAAGTAAAATTGTTTTCATTCTTACCAGTTATTAAAACTTATGACGTCGATATGAGACATCTGATCGTCCATAACTCGAGTCTTATTCGTTCGAATTGCTTGAAAATTCATGTCTAGATTTACTATGTGCATTGCAAAACATTGTGCATAGTTTAGTTGATCCAAGAGAAAGTAAAATTTTTCCTATTTCTAACGGGTATTACACCTGAAGACGGCCAAATTTGACATCAGATCGGCCATAACTCGAGTTCTATTCGTCCGAAACGACTGAAAAATCAAGTCTAGATTCACTTTGTGCATTGCAAAACATTGCGCATAGTTTAGTTGATGCAAGACGAAGTAAAATTTTTCCCATTTCTAAGGGCTATTACAATTATAGACGTCGAAATTCGACATCTGATCTGCCATAACTCGAGTTCTATCCGTCCGAATCGCCTGACAATTTGAGTCTAAATTCACTATGTGCAGTGCAAAACATTGCGCATAGTTTAGTTGATCTGAGACGAAATGAAATTTGTTTCATTTTACCGGCTATTAAAAGTAATGTTGTCGAGATTCTGAATCTGATCGGCCATGACTCGAGTTCTATTCGTCCGAATCGCCTGAAGATTTGAGTCTAAATTGAAAATATGCATTTCAAAACATTGCGCATAGTTTGATTGATTTAAGACAAAATAAAATTTTTTTTATTTTCACCGGATATTAAAACTCATGCCGTCATAATTTGCCATCTAATCTACCATAACTCGTGTTCTATACGTCAAAATCAACCGAAAATTTAAGTCAAGATTCACTGTGTGCATTTCAAAACATTGCGCATAGTTTGATTGCTCTAAGACGAAATGAAATTTGTTTCGATTTGCCGGCTATTATATTTATGACGTCAAAATTCGACATCTGATCTGCCAAAACTGGAGTTCTATCCGTTCGAATGGCCTCAAAAATTGAGTCTAGAATAAGTATATGCATAGCAAAACATTGCGCATAGTTTGATTGATCTAAGAAGAAATGAAATTTTTTCTATTTTCACCGGCTATTAAAATTCATGCCGTCAAAATTCGTCATTTGATCTGCCATAACTCGTTTTCTATACGTCCGAATCGCCTGAAAATTAAAGTTAAGATTCACTGTGTGCATTTCAAAACATTGCGCATAGTTTGATTGATCTGAGACGAAATGAAATTTGTTTCATTTAGCCGGCTATTAAATTTATAACGTCAAAATTCGTCATCTGATCGGCCATAACTCGAGTTCTATTCGTCCGAATCGACTGCAAATTTAAGTCTAGATTCACTTTGTGCATTGCAAAACATTGCGCATAGTTTAGTTGATCCAAGACGAAGTATAATTTTTTCCATTTCTAAGGGCTATTACAATTAAAGACGTCGAAATTCAACATCTGATCTGCCATAACTCGAGTTTTATTAGTCAGAATCGCCTGAAAATTTAAGTCTAGATTAAGTACGTGCATAGCAAAACATTGCGCATAGTTTGATTGATGTAAGACGAAATAAAATTTTTTTCATTTTCACCGGCTATCAAAAGTTATGATGTTGAGATTCGGAATCTGAACGAACATAACTCGAGTTCTATTCGTCCGAATCGCCTGAAAATTTGAGTCTAAATTCACTATGTGCATTGCAAAACATTGCGCATAGTTTAGATGATCTAAGACAAAGTAAAATTTTTCTTATTTCCTACGGCTATTAGAATTAAAGACGTCGAAATTCGACATCTGATCTGCGATAACTCGAGTTCTATCCGTCCGAATCGCCTGAAAATCTATTCTATATTCAGTATATGCATTGCAAACATTGCGCGTAGTTTGATTGTTCTACAACGAAGTAAAATTTTTTTCATTCTTACCGGTTATTAAAACTTATGACGTCATAATTCGTCATCTGATCGGCCATAACTCGAGTTCTATTCGTCCGAATTGACTGCAAATTTAAGTCTAGATTCACTTTGTGCATTGCAAAACATTGCGCATAGTTTAGTTGATCCAAGACGAAGTATAATTTTTTCCATTTCTAAGGGCTATTACAATTAAAGACGTCGAAATTCAACATCTGATCTGCCATAACTCGAGTTTTATTAGTCAGAATCGCCTGAAAATTTAAGTCTAGATTAACTACGTGCATAGCAAAACATTGCGCATAGTTTGATTGCTCTAAGACGAAGTAAAATTTTTTTTATTTTCACCGGATATTAAAACATATGCCGTCAAACGTCGTCATCTGATCTGACATAACTCTCGTTCAATACGTCTGAATCGCCTGATAATGTGAGTCTAGATTCATTATGTGCATTGCAAAACATTGCGCATAGTTTAGTTGATCTAAGACGAAATAAAATTTTTTTTATTTTCACCGGCTATTAAAACTCATGCCGTCAAAATTCGTCATCTGATTTGCCATAACTCGTGTTCTATACGTCCGAATCGTCTGAAAATATAAGTCTAGATTCACTTTGTGCATTGACAAACATTGCGCGAAGTTTAGTTGATCTGAGACGAAATGAAATTTGTTTCATTTTGCCGGATATTAAATTTATGACGTCGAAATTCGACATCTGATCTGCTATAACTCGTGTTCTATTTGTCGGAATCGCCTACAAAATTAAGTCTAGGTTCACTATGTGCATTGCAAAACATTGCGCATAGTTTAGTTGATCTAAGACAAAGTAAAATTTTTCTTATTTCTAACGGCTATTACAATTAAAGACGTCGAAATTCGACATCTGATCTGTCATAACTCGAGTTCTATTCATCCGAATCACCTGAAAATTCAATTCTAGATTCACTATATGCATTGCAGAACATTGCGCATAGTTTAGATGATCTAAGACAATGTGAAATTTTTCTTATTTCTCACGGATATTACAATTAAAGACGTAGAAATTTGACATCTGATCTGCCATAACTCGAGTTCTATTCATCCGAATCGCCTGAAAATTTGAGTCTGAATTCAGTATATGCATTGAAAAACATTGCGTATAGTTTGATTGATCTAAGACGAAATAAAATTTGTTTTATTTTCACTGGATATTAAAACTCTTGCCGTCAAAATTCGTCATCTGATCTGCCATAACTCGTGTTTTATACGTCCGAATCCCCCGAAAATGGAAGTCTAGATTCACTTTGTGCATCGACAAAAATTGCGCATAGTTTAGTTGATCTGAGACGAAATGAAATTTGTTTCATTTTACCGGCTATTAAAACTTATGAAGTCGAAATTCGACATCTGATCTGCCATACCACGTGTTCTATTCGTCCGAGTCGCCTGAAAGTGTGATTCTAGATTCAGTATATGCATTGCAAAAGATCGCGCGTAGTTTGATTGATCTAAGATGAAATAAAATCTTTTTCATTCTTACCGGTTATTGAAACTTATGACGACGATATTATACATCTGATCGTCCATAACTCGAGTCTTATTCGTCCGAATCGCCTGAAAATTCAAGTCTAGATTCACTATTTGCATTGCAAAACATTGCGCATAGTTTAATTGATCTAAGACGAAGTAAAATTGTTTTCATCCTTTCCAGTTATTAAAACTTATGACGTCGATATTAGTCATCTGATCGTCCATAACTCAAGTCTTATTTGTTCGAATTGCTTGAAAATTCATGTCTAGATTCACTATGTGCATTGCAAAACATTGTGCATAGTTTAGTTGATCCAAGAGAAAGTAAAACTTTTCCTATTTCTAACGAGTATTACAACTGAAGACGTCGAAATTTGACATCAGATCGGCCATAACTCGTGTTCTATCCGTCCGAATCGCCTGAAAATTTGAGTCTTAATTCACTTTGTGCATTGCAAAACATTGCGCATAGTTTAGTTAATCTGAGACGAAATGAAATTTGTTTCATTTTACCGGCTATTGAAACTTATGACGTCAAACTTCGACATCTGATCTGCCATAGCTCGAGTTCTATTTATCCGAATCGCCTGAAAATTCAAGTCTAGATTCACTGTGTGCATTGCAAAACATTGTGCAAAGTTTAGTTGATCTAAGACAAATTAAAATTTTTCCTATTTCTAACGGGTATTACAATTAAAGACGTCGAAATTTGACATCAGATCGGCCATAACTCGAGTTCTATTCGTCCGAATCGACTGAAAACTCAAGTCTAGATTTTCTTTTTGCATTGCAAAACATTGCGCAGAGTTTAGTTGATCCAAGACGAAGTAAAATTGTTTTCATTCTTACCAGTTATTAAAACTTATGACGTCGATATTAGACATCTGATCGTCCATAACTCGAGTTCTATCAATCCGAATCGATTAAAAATTCAAGTCTAGATTCACTATGTGCATAGCAAAACATTGCGCATAGTTTGGTTGATCTAAGACGAAGTAGAATTTTTCCTATTTCTAACGGCTATTACAACTAAAGACGTCGAAATTTGACATCATTTCGGCCATAACTCGTGTTCTATCCGTCCGAATCGCCTGGAAATTTGAGTCTAAATTCACTTTGTGCATTGCAAACCATTGCGCATAGTTTAGTTAATCTGAGACGAAATGAAATTTGTTTCATTTTACCGGCTATTGAAACTTATGACGTTAAAATTTGACATCTGATCTGCCATAGCTCGAGTTCTATTTATCCGAATCGCCTGAAAATTCAAGTCTAGATTGACTATGTGCATTGCAAAACATTGCGCATAGTTTAGTTGATCTAAGACAAAATAAAATTTTTCTTATTTCTAACGGCTATTACAATTAAAGACGTCAAAATTCGACATCTGATCTGCCATAACTCGAGTTCTATCGGTCCGAATCGCCTGAAATTTTAAGTCTTGATTAACTATGTGCATTGCAGAACATTACGCATAGTTTCATTGATATAAGAAAAAATAAATTTTTTTTTATTTTCACCGGCTATTAAAACTTATGCCGTCAAAATTAGTCATCTGATCTGCCATGACACGTGTTCTATTCGTCCGAGTCGCCTGAAAGTGTGATTCTAGATTCAGTATATGCATTGCAAAAGATTGCGCGTAGTTTGATTGATCTAAGATGAAATAAAATCCTTTTCATTCTTACCGGTTATTGAAACTTATAACGACGATATTAGACATCTGATCGTCCATAACTCGAGTCTTATTCGTCCGAATCGCCCGAAAATTTAAGTCTAGATTCACTATGTGCATTGCAAAACATTGCGCATAGTTTGATTGGTCTAAGACGAAATAAAATTTTTTTCATTTTTACTGGCTATTACAATTGAAGACGTCGAGATTCGACATCTGATCTGCCATAATTCCAGTTCTATTTGTCCGAATCACCTGAAAATTTAAGTCTAAATTTACTTTGTGCATTGAAAAACATTGCAATTAGTTTAGTTGATCCGAGACGACATGAAATTTGTTTCATTTCACCGGCCATTAAAACTGATGTCAAAATTCGACATCTGATCTCCCATAACTCGAGGTCTATTTGTTCGAATCGCCTTAAAATTTGAGTCTAGATTCACTATGTCCATTGCATAACATTGCGCATAGTTCAGTTGATCTAAGACGGAGTAAAATTTTTTGCATCTCTAACGGTTATTACAATTAGAGACGTCGAAATCCGACATCTGATTTGCCATAACTCGAGTTCTATGCGTCCGAATCCTCTGAAAATTTAAGTCTATATTCAGTATATACATTGCAAAACATTGCGCGTAGTTTGATTGATATACGTCGCAATAAATTTTTTTTCATTTACACCGGCTATTTAAACGTATGACGTCGAGATTCGAAATGTGATCGGCCATAACTCGAGATCTAGTCGTCGCAATCGCCTGAAAATGTGAGTCTAGATTCACGTTCGTGCATTGCAAAACATTGCACGTAGTTTAATTGATCTGAGACGAAATGAATTTTTTTTCATTTTTACCGGCTATTGAAACTGATGACGTATAATTCGACATCTGAACTGCCATAACTCGTGTTCTATTTAGCCGAATCGCCTTAAAATTTCAGTCTAGATTACCTACGTGCATTACAAAACATTGCTCATAGTTTAGTTGATCTAAGACGAAGTAAAATTATTCCCATTTCTAAGGGCTCTTTCAATTAAAGACGTTGAAATTCGACATCTGAACTGATATAGCTCGTGTTTTATTTGTCCGAATCCCCTGACAACTTAAGTCTAGATTCACTATTTGCATTGAAAACACTGTGCGTAGATTGATTGATATACGACGAAATAATTTTTTTTTCATTTTCATCGGCTATTTAAACTTATGACGTCGAGATTCGAAATGTAATCGGCCATAACTCGAGTTCTATTCGTCCGAATCGCCTTAAAATTTAAGTCTAGATTTACTACGTGCATCACAAAACATTACTTATAGTTTAGTTGATCCAAGACGAAGTAAAATTTTTCCCATTTCTAAGGGCTATTACTTTTGAAGACGTCAAAATTCGACATCTGATCTGCTATAACTCGAGTTCTATTAGTCAGAATCGCCTGGAAATTTGAGTCTAGGTTCATTACGTGAATAGCAAAACATTGCGCATAGTTTGATTGATCTAAGACGAAATAAAATTTTTTTTCATTTCACCGGATATTAAAACTCTTGCCGTCGAAATTCGTCATCTGATCTGCCATAACTCGAGTTCTATCCGTCCGAATCGCCTGAAAATTTGAGTCTCGATTCACTATGTGCATAGCAAAACATTGCGCATAGTTTGATTGGTCTAAGACGAAATAAAATTTTTTTCATTTTCAACGGCTATTGAAACTAATGCCATCGAAATTCAACATCTGATCTGCCATAACTCCAGTTCCATCCTTTCGAATCGCCTGAAAATTTAAATCTAGATTCACTATGTGCATTACAAAACATTGCTCATAGTTTAGTTGATCTAAGACGAAGTAAAATTTTTCCCATTTCTAAGGGCTCTTACAATTAAAGACGTTGAAATTCGACATCTGAACTGATATAGCTCGTGTTTTATTTGTCCGAATCCCCTGACAACTTAAGTCTAGATTCACTATTTGCATTGCAAAACACTGTGCGTAGTTTGATTGATATACGACGAAATAAATTTTTTTTCATTTTCACCGGCTATTTAAACTTATGACGTCGAGATTCGAAATGTGATCGGCTATAACTCGAGTTCTATTCGTCCGAATCGCCTTAAAATTTAAGTCTAGATTAACTACGTGCATTACAAATCATTGCTCATAGTTTAGTTGATCTAAGACGAAGTGAAATTTTTCCCATTTCTAAGGGCTATTACAATTGAAGACGTCGAAATTCGATATCTGATCTACCATAACTCGAGTTCTATTCGTCCGAATCGCCTGAAAATTTAAGTCTAGATTAACTATGTGCATTGCAAGACATTCTGCATAGTTTGATTGATCTAAGACGAAATGAAATTTTTTTCATTTTTACCGGTTAATAAAACTTATGACGGCAAAATTCAACATCTGATCGGCCATAACTCGAGTTCTATCCGTCCGAATTGTCTGAAAATTTGAGTCTAGATTCAGTATATGCATTGCAAAACATTGCGCATAGTTTAATTCTCTAAGACGAAATAAAATATTTTTATTCTTACCGGTTATTAAAACTCATGCCGTCGAAATCCGACATCTGATCTGCCATAACTCGAGTTCTTTTCGTCCGAATCGTCTTAAAATCTAAGTCTAGATTCAATTTGTGCATTGAAAAACATTGCGTATAGTTTAGTTGATCTAAGACGAAATGAAATTTTTCCCATTTCTAAGGGCTATTACAATTGAAGACGTCGAAATTCGATATCTGATCTACCATAACTCGAGTTCTACTCGTTCGAATCGCCTGAAAAATTAAGTCTAGATTCACTATGTGCATTGCAAAACATTGCGCATAGTTTGATTGATCTAAGACGAAATAAAATCTCTCAATTTTTACCGGTTATTACAACTTATGACTTCGAAATTCGACACCTGATCGGCCATAACTAGAGTTCTATTTGTCCGAAGTGCCTGAAATTTAAGGTTTTTATTGACTTAGTGCATTGCACAACATTGCGCAGACTCTAGTTGATTTGAGACGAAGTAAAATTTTTCTTATTTCCAACAGCTATTACAATAAAGACGTCAATATTCGACATCTGATCTGCCATAACACAAGTTCTATTCATCCGAATCGCCTAAAAATTTAAGTCTAGATTCACTGCGTGCATTGCAAAACATTGCGCGTAGTTTGATTGATCTACGACGAATTGAGAATTTTTTCATTCTGACTGGCTATTAGAATTGAAGACGTCAATTTTCGACATCTAATTTGTCATAACTCGAGTTCTATCCGTCCGAATCGCCAGAAAATATAAGTCTAGATGCACTATGTGCATTGCAAAACATTGTGCATGGTAAGATTGATCTAAGACGAAATACAATTTTTTTGATTTTTACCGGCTATTAAAACTGATGACGTAGAAATTCGTCATCTAATCCGCCATAACTTGAGTTCTATTCGTCCGAATCGCTTTGAACTTGAAGTCTAGATACAATATGTGCATTGCAAAACATTGGGCATAGTTCAGTTGATCCAAGGCTAAGTAAAATTTTTTCATTTATATCGGCTTCTAAAACTGATGATGTAGAAATTCGACATCTGATCTGCCATAACTCGTGTTCTATTCATCCGAATCGCCTGAAAATTAAAGTCTAGATTTACTATGTGCATTGCAAAACATTGCGCATAGTTCGCTTGATCTACGACGAAATGAAGTTTTTTTTATTTATACTGGCTATTAAAACTTATGACGTCGAAATCCGATATCTGATCTGCCATAATTCGAGTTATATTCGTCCGAATCGCCTGAAAATTTATTTCTAGATTCACTATTTGCATTGCAAACCATTGCGCGTAGTTTGCTTGATCTGCGACGAAAAGAAGTTTTTTCTATTTCTGACTGCTATTACAATTAAAGACGTCGAAATTCGACATCTGATCTGCCATAACTCGAGTACTATTTATCCGAATTTCCTGAAAATTGAAGTCTACAATCACTATGTGCATTGCAATACATTGCGCATAGTTCAGTTGATCTAAGACGAAGTAAAAGTTTTTCTATTTCTGACTGCTATTACAATTAAAGACGTCGAAATTCGACATCTGATGTGCCATAACTCGAGTTCTATTCGTCCAAATCGCCTGAAAATTTAAGTCTAGATTCACTATGTGCATTGCAAAACTTCGCGCATAGTTTGATTGATCTAAGACGAAATAGAATTTTTTTTATTTTTACCGGCTATTAAAACTTATGACGTCGAAATTCGACATCTGATCTGCCATAACTCGAGTTCTATTCATCCGAATCCCCTCAAAATTTAAGTCTAGATTCACTATGTGCATTGCAAAACATTGCGCATAGTTTGATTGATCTAAGACGAAGTAAGATTTTTTTATTTATATCGGCTTCTAAAACTGATGACGTAGAAATTCGACATCTGATCTGCCATATCTCGTGTTCTATACGCTCGAATCTCTAAAAATTTAAGTCTAGATTTACTATGTGCATTGCAAAACATTGGTTATAGTTTAGTTGATCTAAGACAAAGTAAAATTTTTTTCATTTTTATCGGCTATTAAAACTGATGACGTAGAAATTCGACATCTGATCTACCATAAGTCGTCTTCTACTCGTTCGAATCGCCTGAAAAATTAAGTCTAGATTCACTATGTGCATTGCAAAACATTGCGCATAGTTTGATTGATCTAAGACGAAATAAAATCTCTCAATTTTTACCGGTTATTACAACTTATGACTTCGAAATTCGACACCTGATCGGCCATAACTAGAGTTCTATTTGTCCGAAGTGCCTGAAATTTGAGGTTTTTATTGACTTAGTGCATTGCACAACATTGCGCAGACTCTAGTTGATTTAAAACGAAGTAAAATTTTTCTTACTTCTAACGGCTATTACAATAAAGACGTCAATATTCGACATCTGATCTGCCATAACACAAGTTCTATCCGTCCGAATCGCTTGAAAATTCAAGTCCAAATTCACTATGTGCATTGCAAAACATTGCGCGTAGTTTGCTTGATCTACGACGAACTGAAGTTTTTTTTATTTTTACTGGCTATTAAAACTTATGACGTCGAAATCCGACATCTGATCTGCCATAATTCGAGTTCTATTCGTCCGAATCGCCTGAAAATTAAAGTCTAGATTCACTATGTGCATTGCAAAACATTGCGCATAGTTCAGTTGATCTAAGACGAAGTAAAAGTTTTTCTATTTCTGACTGCTATTACAATTAAAGACGTCGAACTTCGACATCTGATCTGTCATAATTCGAGTTCTATTTATCCGAATCGCCTGAAAATTTAAGTCTAGAATCACTATGTGCATTGCAAAACATTGCGCATAGTTCAGTTGATCTAAGACGAAGTAAAATTTTTTCTATTTCTGACTGCTATTACAATCAGAGACGTCGAAATTCGACATCTGATCTGCCATAAATCGAGTTCTATTCGTCCAAATCGCCTGAAAATTTAAGTCTAGATTCACTATGTGCATTGCAAAACATTGCGCATAGTTTGATTGATCTAAGACGAAATAGAATTTTTTTAATTTTTACCGGCTATTAAAACTTATGACGTCGAAATTCGACATCTGATCTGCCAAAACTCGAGTTCTATTCATCCGAAACGCCTCAAAATTTAAGTCTAGATTCACTATGTGCATTGCAAAACATTGCGCATAGTTTAATTGATCTAAGACGAAGTAAAATTTTTTCTATTTCTGACTGCTATTACAATTAGAGACGTCGAATTTTGACATCTCATCTGCCATAATTCGTGTTATATTCATCCGAATCGCCTGAAAATTAAAGTCTAGATTCACTATGTGCATTGCAAAACATTGCGCATAGTTTGATTGATCTAAGACGAAATAGAATTTTTTTCATTTTTACCGGCTATTAAAACTAATGACGTCAAATTTCGACATCTCATCCGACATAACTCGTGTTCTATTCGTCCGAATCGGCTGAAAATTTAATTCTAGATTCACTATGTGCATTGCAAAACATTGCGCATAGTTCAGTTGATCTAAGACGAAGTAAAAGTTTTTCTATTTCTGACTGCTATTACAATTAAAGACGTCGAAGTTCGACATCTGATCTGCCATAACTCGAGTTCTGTTTATCCGAATCGCCTGAAAATTTAAGTCTAGAATCACTCTGTGCATTGCAAAACATTGCGCATAGTTCAGTTGATCTAAGACGAAGTAAAATTTTTTCTATTTCTGACTGCTATTACAATCAGAGACGTCGAAATTCGACATCTGATCTGCCATAAATCGAGTTCTATTCGTCCAAATCGCCTGAAAATTTAAGTCTAGATTCACTATGTGCATTGCAAAACATTGCGCATAGTTTGATTGATCTAAGACGAAATAGAATTTTTTTCATTTTACCGGCTATTAAAACTTATGACGTCGAAATTCGACATCAGATCTGCCATAACTCGAGTTCTATTCGTCCGAATCGCCTGAAAAGCGAAGTCTAGATTCCCTCTGTGCATTGCAAAACACTGTGTATAGTTTGATTGATCTAAGGCGGAATTAGATTTTTCTCATTTTTACCGGCTACTAAAACTGATGACGTGTAATTCTACATCTGATCTGCTATAACTCGAGTTCTATTCGTCTAAATCGCCTGAAAATTTAATTCTAGATTCAATATGTGCATTGCAAAACATGGCACATACTTTCATTGATCTAAGACGATATAAAATTTTTTTGATCTTTACCGTGTATTAAAACTTATGACGTCGAAATTCAACATCTGATCTTCCATAACTCGAGTTCTATTCGTCTGAATTGCCTGAAAAGTGAGGTTTGAACTCACTATGAGCATTGCAAACCATTGCGCGTAGTTTGATTGATCTACGACGAAACACAGTTTTTTTCATTTTTACCGATTATTAAAACTTATGACGTCAAAATTCGAAAACTAATCGTCCATAACTCGAGTTCTTTTCGTCCGAGTCGCCTGAAAATTTGAGTCCAGATTTATTATGTGCATTGCAAAACACTGCGTATAGTTTGATTGGTCTAAGACGGAATAAAATTTTTCTCATTCTTATCGGCTATTAAAACTGATGACGTAGAAATTCGACATCTAATCTGCCATAACTCGAGTTCTATACGTTCGAATCGCCTGAAAATTTGTGTCTAAATTCAGTATATGCATTGCCAGACATTGCGCGTAGTTTAATTGATCTAAGACGAAGTAAACTTTATACTATTTCTAAGAGCTATTACAATGAAAGACGACAAAATTTGACACCTGATCTGCCATAACTTGAGTTTTATTAGTCCGAATCGCCTGAAAATTTGAGTCTAGATTCAGTATATGCATTGCAAGACATTGCGCGTAGTTTGATTGATCTACGACAAAATGAAATTTTTCTCATTCTTATCGGCTATTAAAACTGATGACCTAGAAATTCGACATCTAATCTGCCATAACTCGAGTTTTATTAGTCCGAATCGCCTGAAAATTTGAGTCTAGATTCAGTATATGCATTGCAGGACATTGCGCGTAGTTTAATTGATCTACGACGAAATAAGATTTATTTCGTTTTTACCGGTTATTAAAATTAATGACGTAGAAATTCGACATGTAATCTGCCATATCTTGTGTTCTATTCGTTGGAATCTCATAAAATTTAAGTCTTGATTTACTATGTGCATTACAAACCACTGCCCATAGTTTCAGTAATGAAAGACGAAATAAAATTTTTTTCATTTTTGCCGGATATAGAAACTCATGCCGTCGAGATTCGTCATCTAATCTGCCTTAACCTGAGTTCTATTCGTCCAAATCGCCTTAAAATCGAAGTCTAGATTCAATATGTGCGTTGCAAAACATTGGGCATAGTTTAAGTAATGAAAGACGAAATAAAATTTTTTTCATTTTTACTAGATATTAAAACTCGTGCCGTCGAAATTCGTCATCTGATCTGTCATAACTTGAGTTCTATTCGTCTGCATCGTATGAAAATTTGAGTCTAAATTCAGTGTATGCATTGCGAATCATTGCGCATAGTTTAGTTGATCTAAGACAAAGTAAAATTTTTCTCATTCTTATCGGCTATTAAAACTGATGACGTAGAAATTTGACATCTCATCTACCATAAGTCGTCTTCTATCCGTTCAAATCGCCTGAAAAATTAAGTCTAGATTCACTATGTGCATTGCAAAATTTTTCGCGCAGTTTGATTGATGTACGACGAAATAAAATTTTTTTAATCTTCTGGCTATTACAATTGAAGATGTCGGAATCCGACATCTGATCTGCCATAACTCGAGTTTTATTTGTCCGAATTGCCTTAAAATTTAAGTCTAGATTCGGCTATTCGCATTGCAAAATACTGCGCTTAGTTTGATTGATCTAAGATGAAATAAAATTTTTTTCATTTTTACAGGCTATTACAATTGACGACGTCGAAAATCGACATTTGATCTGCCATAACTCAAGTTATATTCGTCCGAATCGCCTGAAAAATTAAGTCTAGATTCGCTATTCGCATTGCAAAACACTGCACTTAGTTTGATTGATCTAAGACGAAGTAAATTTTTCTTTTATTCTTACCGTATATTAAAACTGATGACGTCAAAATTCGACATTTGATCTGCCATAACTCGAGTTCTATTCGTCTGAGTCGCCTGGAAATATAAGTCTATATTCACTATGTGCATTCCAAAACATTACGCACAGTCTAGTTGATCTAAGACGAAGTAAAATTTCTCCCATTTCTTACGGCTATTACAATTAACGACGTCAAAATTCAACATCTGATCTACCATAAGTTCAGCTTAATTTGTCTGAATTGCCTGAAAATTCAAGTTTTGATTCACTATGTGCATTGCAAAACATTGCGCGTAGTTTGATTGATCTGAGACTAAATGAAATTTTTTTCATTTTTACCGGATATTAAAACTCATGCCATCGAAATTCGTCATCTAATCTGCCATAACTCGTGTTCTATTCGTTCAAATGGCCTGACAATTTAAGTCTAGATGCACTATGTGCATTGCGGAACATTGCGCGTAGTTTAGTTGATCTAAGACGAAGTAAAATTTTTTTAATTTTTACTGGCTATTACAATTAAAGACGTCGAATTTCGACATCTGATCTGCCATAACTCGAGTTCTATTAGTTTGAATCGCCTGGAAATTTAAGTCTAGATTAACTATGTGTATCGTAAAACATTGCGCATAGATTAATTAATCTAAGACGAAGTAAAATTTTTTTTCATTTTTGCCGTATATTAAAACTGATGACGTCGAAATTCAACATCTGATCTACCATAAATTCAGCTCAATTCGTCCGAATCGCCTGAAAATTCAAGTCTAGATTCATTATATGCATTACAAAACACTGCGTATAGTTTGATTGGTCTAAGACGGAATAAAATTTTTTTTATTTTTACCTGCGATTAAAATTGATAACGTAGAAATTCGACATCAGATCTGCTATAACTCGAGTTCTATTCGTCCGTATCGCCTGAAAATGATAGTCTAGATTCACTATTTGCATTGCAAACCATTGCGCGTAGTTTGCTTGATTCACGACGAAATAATGTTTTTTTTATTTTTACTGGCTATTAATATTGAAGACGTCGAAATTCGACATCTGATTTGCCATAATTTGACTTCTATTCGTCCGTATCGCCTGAAAATTTAAGTCTAGATTCAATATATGCATTGCAAAACATTGCGCGTAGATTAGTTGGACTAAGACGAAATCAAATTTGTTCCATTTTACCGGCAATTAAAACTTATGACGTCGAAGTTCGACATCTGATATGCCATAATTGGAGTTCTATTCGTCCGTTCGCCTAAAAATTTAAGTCTAGATACACTCTGGGCATTGCGAAACATTGCGCATAGTTTAATTGATCCAAGACGAATTAAAATTCTTTTCATTTCTACCGGCTTTTGAAACTGATGACGTCGAAATTCGACATCTCATCTTCCATAACTCAAGCTCTATTCGATCGAATTGCCTGAAGATTTAAGTCTAGATTCACTATGGGCATTGCCAAATATTGCGCATAGTTTGATCGATCTAAGACGAATTAAAATTTGTTTCATTTTTCCCGGCTATTAAAACTGATGACGTCGAAATTCGACATCTGATCTGCCATAACTTGAGTTTTATTAGTCAGTATCGCCTAAAAATTTAAGTCTATATTCACTTAGTGCATTGCAAACCACTGCGCATAGTTTGATTGATCTAAGACGAAGTAAAATTTTCCTATTTCTAACGGGTATTAAAATTAATGACGTCGAAATTCGACATCCGATCTGCCATAACTCGAGTTCTATTCGTCCGAAGCGCCTGACAATTTAAGCCTAGATCCACTATGTGCAGTGCAAAACATTTCGCATAGTTTAGTTGATCTAACACGGAGTACAATTTTTCGCATTTCTAACGGCTATTACATTTAAAGACGTCGAAATTTGACATCAGATCGGCCATAACTCGAGTTATATAAGTCCGAATCGCCTGATGATTTACGTCTAGATTAACAATTTGCATTGCAATACAACGCTCGCAGTTTGATCGATCTAAGACGAAAGGAAATTTTTTTCATTTTCACTGGCTATTACAATTAAAGACGTCAAAATTTGACATCAGATCGGCCATAACTCGAGTTATATAAGTCCGAATCGCCTGAACATTTACGTCTAGATTAACAATTTGCTGCAAAACACTGCGAGTAGTTTGATTGATCTACGACGAAATAAAATTTTAATCATTTTAACCGTCTATTAAAACTTATGATGTTGAGATTCGAAATCTGAACAACCACAACTCGAGTTCTATTCGTCCGAATCGCCTGAAAATTTAAGTCTAGATTCACTACGTGGATAGCAAGACATTGCGCATTGTTTCATTGATCCAAGACGAAGTAAAATTTTTTTTATTTTCACCGGCTATTAAAACTCATGCCGTCAAAATTCGTCATCCGATCTGCCATAACTCGTGTTCCATACGTCCGAATCGCCTGAAAATTTAAGTCTCGATTTACTTTGTGCATTGAAAAACATTGCGCATAGTTTAGTTGATCAGAGACAAAATGAAATTATTTTTATTTCACCGGCTATTAAAACTTATGACGTCAAAATTCGACATCTGATCTGCCAAAACTCGAGTTCTGTTCGTCCGAATCGCCTGAAAATTCGAGTCTAGATTCAGTATATGCATTACAAAACATTGCGCGTAGATTGATTGATCTACGACGAAATAAAATTTTAATCATTTTCACCGTCTATTAAAACTTATCATGTTGAGATTCGAAATCTGATCAACCACAACTCGAGTTCTATTCGTCCGAATCGCCTTAAAATTTAAGTCTAGATTCACTACGTGCATAGCAAAACATTGCGCATAGTATGATTGATCTAAGACTAAGTAAAATTTTTCCTACTTCTAACGGGTATTACAATTAAAGACGTCAAAATCGACATCTGATCTGCCTCAACTCGAGTTCTATCAATCCGAATAGATTGAAAATTCAAGTCTCGATTCAGTGTATGCATTGCGAAACATTGCGCGTAGATTGATTGATCTACGACGAAATAAAATTTTTTTTATTTTCACCGGCTATTAAAACTCATGCCGTCAAAATTCGTCATCCGATCTGCCATAACTCGTGTTCCATATGTCCGAATCGCCTGGAAATTTAAGTCTCGATTTACTTTGTGCATTGAAAAACATTGCGCATAGTTTAGTTGATCAGAGACAAAATGAAATTATTTTCATTTCACCGGCTATTAAAACTTATGACGTCGAAATTCGACATCTGATCTGCCAAAACTCGAGTTCTGTTCGTCCGAATCGCCTGAAAATTCAAGTCTAGATTCATTATATGCATTTAAAAACATTGCGCGTATATTGATTGATCTACGACGAAATACAATTTTCTTCATTTTCACCGGCTATTAAAACTTATGATGTTGAGATTCGAAATCCGATCGGCCATAACTCGAGTTCTATTCGTCCGAATCGCCGGAAAATTTAAGTCTAGATTCACGACGTGCATAGCAAAACATTGTGCATAGTATGATTGATCTAAGACTAAGTAAAATTTTCCTACTTCTAACGGCTATTACAATTAAACACGTCGAAATTCGACATCTGATCGTCCATAACTTGAGTTCTATTCGTCCGAATTACCTAAAAATTTCAGTCTAAATTCAGTATATGCATTGCAAAACATTGCGCATAGTTTAGTTGATCTGAGACAAAGTAAAATTTTTCCTACTTCTAACGGGTATTACAATTAAAGACGTCGAAATTTGACATCTGAT
>JABFQD010001568.1:0-17854 GCA_022817045.1 Psix sp. ZL-2020 | reverse complement strand
AAAAAATAATTAATAAAATTCATTTCAACTAATTCTGTGATGAAACTAGGAAATAACTTCAATTTATATTCAAAGAGAAAATTTTCTAAATTAATTTATTTAATACGTAAAATTTTCTAATGATAATAAAGCAAACAACTACTATAATAAATGTACGCTATACGTATGCAAATATTATCCACACAATGTTTAAATCCGAAATGAAGTTAAATTGATAATTCATTTATTTAGATTTACAAGAACATGAATTAAATTTTGAAATAATTATTCAGAAAACAGAAAAGTAAACAGTTTTGACTGTAGCGAAAAATAACTTAATAAGCATATAAAAATAAAAAGAAATCCCTAAGCGGATTGAAAATATATGTTAAAGTGTATTTTCGTAAACGGTTGATAGTATGCAGCAATTATTATATGGCATTTTTATTAAAGGTTTGAGGACAATATGTTCCGGAAGCTATGGTGCGTCGGTTGATTTCCCTTGAGATTCGATCCTCATCTTGTTCGGTTAACTTTTAGATGTTTCAGGTAAGTACTTTTACTTTATCTATTTTCGAGAATTGTCGCACTTTATCTGTGCTTTACGAAATAATTTTAATGTCACTAAATTAATCATATTAGTTATACAATTTTTGCCTCGTATAAACTAAATTTCAACAGTTTATATGGAAATAGATTTAATCGTCCAAGCGATCTTTTCAAAAGTATCTGATAATTTATCTCGAATGAATGATCGTAAATACGATGTCCAAATAAACATAACATATATCTAGTAAGAAACAGTGAATTTGTTAAGCAAAAATCTACAATTATTGCCGTTGATATAAATAATATCAAGAACCGCAGCGTGAATATGATTATAAGCTCGAATATAATAAAACGTTAAATTTTATGTGACTAAATATAAATATCAAAATTGCATAATAAATTTAAAAAGCTGGTTGTAAATAAAGAATACGACAATTTCCTTCCAATGAGCTTGTTAGTTTCCAATGAAAACGCAAAGTGATCGCTACAAATGAAAAAGTTTAAGCAACTAATCGTTTTTGAAGTAATCAGAAAATGCATGAATATCACCTTAGATATAAACTGATATCATCTAAAAATAAAATGCATGGAACTTGTGTGAATATTTCTCTCTGTAAATCTTTAGTTTCATAAATGATTCGATTAAATCGATATTATAAACGGATGTTTGCTCCTGTTGACATTCAATTTTTTAAGCAGATTATCGTAATTCAAATCAGTTTTAACGTTTCAAGATTTATTAAAAATGTTATCGATGATTGCTAGCTGGATCGTGGAAAGGTATAAAAGATTCAAATAAAGTTCGAGAAAACCTGAATTCATGAGTACATGAAGTGAATATTATCTATAAAAATTTAATTCTATACTTACACTTGATTTTAGTCACGTTAAATTCTTTGTTTAGTTTAGAATTGTAGCACGTAAAGACTATTAAGTAAATATGATTTACGGGTATCGATAGCTATGTTTCAATAGATAATTACAGTCATTTCGAAAATTTATAGCCGAGTTAAGCCACACGATATAGTTTAAAGTTTCAAAGTGCGTTATTGGACAGTTTTAGAAAACTAAAGTATAAAATAGATAACTCCTAGTGGATTTTTATATTATTACTAAAGTGATCCATAAATTTTTTATACGTGGCGCCCAGAACAAAAATTGAAATAATTTGTATTCTTTGACAGTAAACCCCGTCCAGTGAATGTCACTTAAGCGAAATTACACGTTTTCAGTGATAACCTGCGAGTTTCTACTGTTCAATCTTAAACAAAATCTCAACGACGTTTCATCTTTTCACTTTGTTTGACTTTTTACAATCATCAAATGAGTATACATTGATTTTTTATTACGAAAATTTTACTTTATGCTTAGAAAATAAAAGCCGCTTTCCTATTTTATTGAAACAATAACGCACATTTATGCTCAATTATACAAAACGAGTAGGTTATACTTAAACATAATTAACTTTATGACATCTATCATAAAGAATCTTCTCATTTGTGTAACCTTAAACAACTGTAGAACTGTCGTCGTTTTTATAACTCATAAACTAAATTACAGTCCGAAGATATTGAATGAACAATGCACAGATAGTCTCTGGAAGATAGCTTCTAATGTATAGTCACCGTCCAAACAGCACAGCGTTCTCCTATAATCAATTTGTTACAAAACAAAAGTTGAAATACACAATTTACAGTCGTTAAACAGTCCATTTGACTAGTAAAAACCTGTACACAATGCTTTCTAAGTTGATAGTAAATGTCAGCCATTTTATTTGAAAAATGTCTCGTTTTTTATGTTTAACCACAATATACATTTTTTTCCACAGAAGACAAAAATATCTTCTACAAATTGCTGTATTTTAATATTGACTGAAAGCACAATTTCGTATTTCAAATGTCTTTGACTAAATAGATAAGGAGATTTTATGTAAATTCTATCTTAATAAAAATTCTCAATAAAAGCTGTTTATTTTCAAACAATAATAAGGTTCTAGAAAATGTCTATAGGCTGTCGATATCACTATACAATTGACATAAATGTCGATAGCGTTCTCGTTCGTTATTTCAAAAACATGTAAATTGAAATGTGAAATATTAAAAATAATCATTTCAAATGCCTTTAATAGCATAGCCTGAAAGTTTCACTATTCAAACCGATTTGATAAGAATTAATGTTTTTCAAAGTCTGGCTTTTTTAAATACTGCAAAATAAATTTGAAGTACAAAACCTTCAGCTGCTTGTATTTTATCATAAAAAAGCGTGATAAAAAATTATGAATTCCCATCATTATTGTTGCATATTTTCAATATATGACCAATTGAAATTACTGTTTTAATGAGGCACTATTATTGATGGTCACAAGTATGATAAATTTTATCATTTGTCATATACTTGCCATTTGAACTGTTTTCTAAGGTAATTTACATCCCAGTAAATTACTTGACATAACCCCTGATATTATTTTATCGTTGTCAGCTTACATACTAACAGCCTTGTCTATGATTAAGTTGCATTTATGGTGGTAATTCACGTCAGGTCCAAGTTGGTTTACCAACAATCGACAACTAATGCAAACATATAATTAAATTACTATATATTTTTTATATGGATTTCTGATATAATTCAATACTAATTAGTTTTAAATATTATTTTAGCGTTATAGACTTGCATTTACTTATTATTTTTATATTTATATATTCGGTATATAAGGCGAATTCAAATAAATTTATTACATTATAATCAAACAAAATTCAAAATGATTTTTGAGAAAATGGTTTTTGGTATGATTTATTTATCATTTGCTTTTGGAAATAGACTCTCGGAACCAAGGTAATTTACTTATAATTGGCAACCTCAGTGTTTATTAGGTTGTTTAATTCAACTTATGTCAACATAAGTTTTGAAAGTATTTTCAAATTACAATTTGCCATTGAGTAAAAGTGTAATTTTTATTAAATCCCAATTTTTTAAAATTGGGATTTTTTAAAATTTTCAAAAGTTATGATGCATTTAGTAATTATTGTGAAATAATTTTCTATTATAATACAACATGCAAATTATTTACAATGGAATAATTGTCGTTACCTAAATTTGAATAATTGTTGAAATGCAAGAAAAATTAAAAAATGGTCTTTAATATTAAAAATGTGATTCGTCATACAATTAAAACAAACTATTTTCCAGGTGTTTCTATGTTAATTATGTACATCTACCAGAGTAGTAATGAATATTATAGAGTAAACGTAATTTTGATAAGATGAACAAAGGAACTAAAATAAAGGTTTAATTACTCAATTATTTTGTAGTATAATTTCTGTATACTTTTTTATAATTTCTAATTAACAGCAATAAAAAAATTTTGAATAGAAAATAATAATGAATGAATCATATAAAAACTGCTTTACGATTCAACTTTTTCAAAAAAATTATTTTATTGTGAAAAAATGCGTTTAAATAGAATTAAAAAAATCGTCGTTGTCGTTGATATGAACACATGAATTGATTGATCAGTACTTAATTAAAAGCTTGTATATATATACATTTCATTGTCAACTATTCTAACATACACACAATCAAGTAAATACGAGCAAAAATAAAAATTGAGTATTTTTCAAAATTAATATTTTGTGTTATTAAAATAATATACTCTAATTGTTAGAATATTAATTTTCCTAAGTTATGTCCAGTTTTTAATAGGATACTAATTTTAACGCATACTGTTTTCTTGGTGTGAGAAAAAAACGATTTTGAAAAATATATATTAATTCATGCAACAGAGCGAAACATTTATCTTCGGCAGAATATTCACAAACATATGTTGGTTGAATTTTTATCAAAAACCATGTATAGAAGACTATGTGTAATTTATCATTCTCACTAACGAACAACGTCATTTGAATTTATACATTTTACATTACATTATGTGACATTTAAAATTTTGACAAACCGTATACAAAAACTTATTATTCTTATATCATTCTAAGTTAAATTTTTCAATATTGAGAAAATATATTTTCAAGAGTAAAATTTAATATAATGATGAACATAATTTCATAGAATAAATGTTTTCTTTCATAGTTTTGTATTAGCCATATTTATAAGAAACCTTGAGATATTAAAACCACAAATGAAAGGAGACTGAAAAAACGTCAGTTAAGATTTAATATTCTTAGTCTGGAACTATCTGCAGTCTATGATTGTAGCGTGGTTTCACTGTGTAGAAATATTTTTTACACTATTCTAGAAAATGATTGAATTCCTTATAATATAAATTATATATATTAGAATCTCATTTCAGTAGGGTGTGAGGTTAGTATTGTAATTTTATTTTTCGAGTGCATAATATAAAATTGAATTGATGCAGAATATAATCACTTGTCAGAAAAAGTGCGACATACTTCAGAAATCAATCAATCATTGAATATTTAGTCAAAAAATGTTACAGTGAGGTACTGTTAATTTGACAGAGTATTATGGAAATGCATCACATGGTATTATTACAAACGTTTCATTATCTAAAGCATTAATAATATTTACATTGACGACTTCTACGATAAAATTTGATTCTATGACAATGACGTACAAATTAAAAAACAAGAGAAACGTGAAACGCTAAATGGAATAGAAAATACGTTTAAATTGAAAACAACAAGTATCTGCTCGAGATCATTTTCATCCAAAATAACGCATGTTTTGATGTCAACAATGCATCGAGGTTGATCATAGCTGTGCATTGTTCGATTCTGCATATTATTTTTGGGTGAATTTGTCGAATTGTTGGTAAAATATGATCGAGAAAATTAACAATTGAAATGGCTAATATGATGCTGCGAATAGAAGGAATGACGAGTCGGGAAATTGTGATTTCGTACGAACACTAAAATACGTTTTTGTTAAACCGGCCAATTGAATGTTGTGTAATGAAAACAGGTGATTTAATGGCATAAACAACGCAGCGTTTTCAGGAAGACGAGCTATGTAGATGCAACAATTATGGTAATAATTCTTTATGGACAGACCACTCGAAGAGACAAATTTGTGGATAGATTCGAAAGCACTAAATTACGTCGGTTAAGAATTATGTAACTGAAAGGCAGCGTACGCAATAATATGCAATAATGATACATGGGCCAATGATAACATTCCATTTCGCTAGGATGCCAGCAAGCAAGTTCGAAGAGGGAGGCACAGCGGGGAGTTGCGGTGCAAGTGTACCGAACGGGAGGCACATAGGAATCAATGTTCCATGGTAGCTGCGTGGTGTACGTGGCAAGTATCGATGTGGTATAACGACACAGCCAAATGGTTCTACCATTTTCGCACACCAATATTACCTGTTCAACTGAATTATTGTGTCGAGCAGAAGCGAAATATCTCGCATCGATATCGAATCGGTGAAAAGCAAACCGAAAAAGAGGATCTTAACGAGGAGCGATTTCACATACAAAGGTCCAATTTTATGGTTAACCTTCAATAAATTTCAAGCTATTGTACACGGCCGTGCGCGTTGTCATATATATGCGTGCGCTCGAATAAGTCCCTACGAGCGTGCAATCGCCATTGTTCCACGACTCTTAATTATACGTCTACGCTTCATTATTATTCCGAGCCGACGACGCTTTTAATCCTCATTGCCGTGTCGAGGTAAATAATTACGCCAGTTTCAGCTTTTTTGAATTTTTGCGCGACGTCAGGATTCCCCCGCGACAGAGAATAGACCTTTCCAGGCAGCCGCCGATCGCGCTGCCCGATATGAATCGTAATTGTACGATAGCCGCAGCGCGTCTCCTTCGCCGTTTCTCCGACACATTTTCTCGCTTTCTGCTGGCCACCCGGACAATCGTGTTGGCAGTTGCTCATGCTGGATAAGCCCCAGCACGTAAAAAATGAACAAGACGCGTCGACGCGAAATTTCATTTCTTTGCAATTTATGAACTTTTGAATAAAAAATCACCTCGCCAAAATATACGACTCGCCGTTCCGCATTTTTATCGAGGCAGGCCGATAAAAAACTGCGTTTACGCGAAAATGTCTATCTCGGATGTACTTTTAGGTCACCGTTTGGACGCAATGTAACAGACTGACAGCAAAGTAATAGCTGGTAATAACGTTAACTAATATTCGTACTTATTTACGATCGATCTGTTTTCACGCAATAAATTAGGGCTTTTAATGGAAGCACAAACTAAATGAAATTAATTAAATATCAGACATTGTGTGAGATCGATAAAATGCGTAGCTAACGAAACATGTCGCCTGGCATGCAGCACCACATTTTGCTGTGACATAAAATCGAATGACCCTGCAGACTGTGAAACTCATTTCAATATTTAACGTTTAGTTAGCAACAAAAAAAAGAAGTATCTTAATATTCTTCACACACTAGCGCGCGTATGTCGTAGCATTCCTTGTGTAATGAGATTGGTGTCAAACATCAATCGGTGCTTGGAATTTCTTGCAGGACCGGATTTCCTGCATCTTCGCTCGTATATGACTCGGTTTGGATCGATAATGTGGTAGTTATTACATGTCTCGTCTTTACATGCGTAATCATGTTTCACATTGCCAATCTCGCTTGACTTGAACGGCATCGGAGAAGCTTCAAAGATTCAACCTTGAAAGCTTAATTCAATCACATATGATAAAAATCATTGCGTACTGATTTATACTTTTTTACTATTTTGATGTTTATTATTGTATTCTGTTTTCAACATTATGGTACATTGCAATTGACGCATTTCATTTTTTAGCATTCATGTTTTTGAGTCCGTAAATAGTCTTCTTCTATCCATTCGTAACTGCCGATCGATTTCATTTAGCGATCGACTAGAAATGTACGTTGAACCAAAATATCAATCAAATATGTTTTTACTTTCCTTTCGTTCGTCATTCAATAGCACAAAGAATTATCTCTTGGTGTATACGTGAGTTATCTACTATTATCCTATTCAGCTTTGGCTAAATAAATCGCCGAGTGTGTAGTTGCGTGTGTCTACGTATTACTCGATAGACACTTTGAAACCTTACTTGTGGAAATCACATTTGCCGACGAAACGCACGTAAGATATTACGCGCTAGCTAAAAAATGTTGACCTGGCTATAATTGGCTACAGATTTTTACTTAAACTTTATTCTTCTTTTTGAATTTGAAAATCACTCAGATAAGCTGATAATCATATGGAATGTCGAGGACACTGAGAAAAACATTGTTATGAAAGTTAAGGATTTTAAGATTTAAGAAAAATGACCATTTTTAGGCAATGAATATTAGTTCGTATATTTCTCGTGAAATATTGAGATTAATTTATATGCTTGCTACAACGTCGCGAACTAATGCTAGGCATTACTTTTTAATGCCAACTAAAACTTGAATTTTCTCTTAATGAAATTTTGTCTCAAGATATCAGGCGTGTCATCTGATATTGTGCATTATGACAAATTTATTTCATATACATTTCGACGCAACGAAACTAATAAAAAGTCATAATTCTTATTTAATTTTAACATATGTAACTGAATAAGATTGTGTGAAAGTAAAGCAACAAATTGATTTTCCACCTGACAAAAGGTTTGGTTCTTTGATGTTGCGGTAATTGAATTTCTAGTTTAATGTATCTCGTTAGATCTTTTATTCTAATTAGTGTGCAATTAATTTAATGAAGCATAGAATAAAGAACTTTTCTTATTCAATAAATAAACATTTATGTCTTGTAAAAGTGCTAAGATGTATCAGTATTAAAAAAAAACGGCACTGAACAATTATTTAGGCTCGCGGATCTAACACTAATTTTCCGTGACTTATTTGAGAATTGACATGTCTAATAATTAGCTATTTATAAATGTTTGATTATAACATTATATCTGAAGTGCGAGAAGAGTCTCAAGTAGGTATCATTTTTCATGCTTACGATGGAAGTGTTACAAGTGGCAACGTTCATGTTTCCTGACATGATGTACAGTGAAAAAAATAGAAAACGTAAGAAAGATGCCTGTAAGTGTTTCCTTAGTGCATTAGAAGATCAAATTTAAATGTCTGTGAATCGTAAAAATTTGCCAGAGCATAGTTGCTATTTTGAAGAAGAATATGTTGAAAGAGAAACGAATTATTATCATACTAGACTTCTTAGGCACTATTTATCTCACACGCTCGTATACGTACAATCATATCATTCGTTAAGCTGGTAAAGGACTAGCAGTTGTAATCTGCAAGGGACTTGAACATTGGAAGACAAGTCTTGCCAAAGAAGGCGGTCGGTTTCTAGCTGAGAATTGAGGTTACGCCTCCGACCGCTGTGTAACCACAGTGGCGCAGTCAAAATAAAAGCGTGGAGTATGCGATCATACACAGATTGTAACACAGCTATGAAAAAAGGTTTTACTGCATTAGCTGTGTGAGTAACTGATCATAGTTACCAAGTGTTTACTCTGTTATGAGTATTAGTATATCATGCTGTTCCATTCATCACGCGAGAAAAAATTTTATAAAAACAATCAGCTGGAAGATTTATTAGCAATTGCAAGTACTTGCTGCTTTAATCTTTTTTCAGTATTCTAGATTCAAATACGGATCCAGATCGAGGTTGCCAGGAAAATCGACCGAATAAGGAGTACCAATTAATCCTTCAATCATAAGTATGGTTGTGATTTTGTTTGCATGTACGATTGGAGATTGAATTTTAATCGAGTAGAGGTTACGAGGAATATCCAATGTTTGTTTACATATAAGTTATCAAACGTTTACATACGTTAGTATACACATATTAATAAATACGTATCTATAAATATACATTAATATATAATTCATATGATATTGGTAATTTTCATAAAAATTTCCAATTTTTTTTTGTAAATAAAATATTTTTTATTCGTTCTCGAAGAATTATACGAAGCTACAGAATACGCATTATTGTCAAAATAAATATCTTTCCTATAGTGTACAATAGCTTTCTTTTCATCACTCTTATATTTACCTTAAAAATTGGATTTATATAGAAGTAACTTCAAAATACAAATACCTTTATTGAGACTATTGTATTTTTCTTCAAGACATCCTGTTTATGACATCTTCAAAAATGATATTTCGTATACTAATTACTAACTAATTCTGAATCATTTATTCTATTAATCATAATTTCCATCATTTTAGAAAAATAAAATTCGAAAGAATTATTGTCAAGTTTTAGCAAAATCATTAATAACATTCAAATTTGTATGACACACGTATTTGCGTTGAAATGCACCTATTTTTCGGAATGTTATTGGATGTAATGGTTTAAAAATGAACATGAAGGTACTGATGAAGTTTCACTACTGTTTAGTTTCATTATATAATTTTATACGAAAAATTTCATTGCAAAAGCGTTTGAATGTTCTAATGATTTTGATGATACAATTTATATATATATTTTTCAAACAAGTATCAAAAGATGATGATTATTTATTTAAAATATTCAAAGTATGATTTATGGTATGTTACGCTACAAGGGAGAGAAACAAGCAGTCGTTCCCAGGGTGAAGTGACAGTATGATACAGAATCGAGGACTCCTTTCGACAGCCTGAGGTGCAACCGAATAAGCTTGTCAATTATTCATTCAGGGTGTAATTGCTTGTCTTTCGCTTTTGGCGTATTATTATTTTTCATAATAAGTGTACTTAAGCGACATTTTTTATAACTTATTTTTAGGTTGTAAGACACGTTTTCAAGGCCTTGATTTTTTTTACTCTAGACGCGATTTTTTTACCTTGCGGGAAAAATCGTAATTTAATTTCTAAAAAGAAATGATGAAAAACGCAATTAAGGTATAGATATTGTCAAAATAATTTTCTTATTTATGATTTTGGTTTCTAAAAGAATGAGACTTTGTTGAATAAAATAGAGATTAAACTACTGATCGAATAAATTAATGTCATAAATCTTCGTATCGTATATAATCTTATAAATTTCTATAAAATTAGTCGCTTTATTTAACAAATTGAGAAGTGAATTATAAATTATTTATCGATTATCGATACAATCATTTAATTTTATTTGAAATTATTTAATTCTCAAATCATTATTTAAAATTATTTTTTCTACAATTTATTTTAAAATACTCGTTACTTTAATTTTAAAATCAATATTTCATTGTTTTATATTGAATGTGAACTATTTTAATTTTGTCCTATTGTTCTACTTTATTTGTGTTAATAAAATAATTTACTTTTAGGATTGCAGACAAGTGCGAACTTTAGCTGCTGGTTCCAGTTCATCTGTAAAACTTAGTCGATTTTTTGATAAAGTAATTGAACGAAGGTATTATATCAACAGAGAAGGAGTTAGTCCTGACAAAAGGAAATTATTAACATATGCGACAACATATAATTCTAAACTCCACCATTTAGATTGAAGGTTATTATAAAGTATTCGTAACTGAAAAATATCTCAAATGAGTTTGATAATAGGAAAAGAAAGTTTAAAAAATGCCATTCATATACATCCATATTCTTTTGATTAATTTGAAAAATTGGTTTGACTAAAATATAGTGATATTTAATTATCCGGAAATTAGGTTTGTCAGATCTATAAATACTTGAAGCAGAATGTCAGCAAAATCTCATTTGGAAAACTTGCTGAGTAAAGTTTCAGTAGTTGATTTTATAGAAAAAGCTTAAACCTGCCTGAATAATAATAGACTGAGTTAAAAGCATGTAGCTCCATGCAGTAACATCATAGATTTAAAGCGACTAGTTTTTTGAAAGAATGTCTGAGAATATGTTACTTTGATATGTTAAAAAATAAGACACCAAATATTTTTTAGAGTAAAGAAGTACTTATTTTCCGTTCATGTTCAAATTGAATTATATAAATATTTTAATTTTCACTTTTATTACATTTTATGAAATTCGCTTTTGTACATCCTGAGTGTGGTTTATTTAAAATATGATGTATATTACTATTGAATATTCTAGGAAAAATGATTTTTGATTGTAACTTTTATGAAAAATAAATATAGAAATTTTATAAAATTAATAGTTATATTTTTATAAACTAATTTTACTGATAAGTAGTTATTTTTATATTTATAGATAATTGTTTGTAATAATTTGATAATTTTAAATATAGAATCACGTATAATTCTATTCTTATTTAGAGGATGATTATACAAATTAATGTACTATTATCTTAAAATCTGTATAGAAATAAAAAAATTGCAGTTCTTGAATTTGAAAATTTAATAATTATTAAATTCTTGGAAAATTCGATCTTAAAAATTCCTAAAAGTAATTAAGCATTTCTATTTTTCTACCTTACTTTTGATTGTATTAATTTATTTTTACTGTTTTTACGTTTTCTGCTAAGTTACATAGAAATAAAACATTTATTATGGCACAACTAGAGAATAAAGTTTAATGTAAAACTTTTTTTATTTTTTTTTCAATGCATTTTGAGTTTACATATTTTTTATCGTTTTTAATATTTCATAAATATTTTTAAAATATATACACTGCTACTGAAAATTGAAATAATTTGCAAATTCAATATATTTGAATCCTGTTTTTTCTAATATCGCTTTATATTACAATCTTGCTTCGTAATACAATAATGTACGGCTAATGGAGGCGGGACTGTCATTTATATATGCACTATAAATGGCGCAACTTTCTACTGAAAAATAGACAATTTATATTTTTTCGTTAAGTTAAATTTTAAATTTTATATCTCTTATTGAAATTATTATTGTTGATAGTGATGAAGGTATGTAATGCCTATGATAGATGACTGGTTCATAAGTTTCATTTCATCAATTTTAACGATCGTTAAATTTTGAAAATCAAATAGGTAGCACATCACGACAAACATAACTAGAATAATGCTATGAATTTTTAAATTCTCTTTGCTTATAAATATGCTGTATCGAATAAATAAATTATTTATTATTTTAAATATAGGGATTAATTTTGAAAAAGGCAACCATATCGATTTATATTAAAAACAATTCTCACAGTTTATAAATAAAATACTGTATTATTGGGTCTTTGCGTAAAACTGAAGTTAAAGAACATTAAGCTATATCCTTATTTCTTTGTTTTACCTTTATTTAGGTATTTGAAATACCTTTCGTTTTGTCGAACAGTTGCAATTTATTCTCAAATATCTTTTCTAGCGACTCTAATTCTGTATTCTGTATTCCTTAACAATTTCTATTTTATATTCGATAAATTCAGTACCTACGAAGAAGATTGTATGAAATGTCCCTAACTTTTTCGAACCATTTGTATAATTCACTCATTTTTATACATTGAATAGATGCTTGTAAAATTTTAATTTTTAATGTCTTCTTAAATAATCTACGATAAATTAGGCTATTTAATTCTATTGATATTTTACCTTTTTACCAAAAGAGTTTTTTTGGGTTATTACGACTATTAGATGTTTCATCATAAGATTCTTATTTATTTTCATATTATTTATTAATAAAAATTAAACTATATCGATACTATAGATTTATAAGTTGAACAATTATTTATGATATGTTTTTATAAATATGAAATGTTTATTATTATTATATTTTCATTACTATGCAATCGAATTATTTTTCATTGTGTAATAACAGAGAAATATCGAGGGTTCTTATTAATCTAGAAATTCTTTTTAATTTATCATTATGCTAAACATTTATAATTAATAATAAATGGTTAAGACAAAATTATAATAGTATATTACGAAATAAGGGAGAAAAAGAAGCAATTATTCCTAGACTGAAGTGGCAGTGCTTCGGACAACCCTTGGTTAGCTTTCTTCAGTCATCTTAACTCGTGGGGATAATTGTCTCATATGATACATATTTTTCGTGAACAAGGCACAGAATCTACGGTTTTATTACGTTTATTTATTTATTAGGAGAGAAACATATCTTCATTTTTACGGGAGAGCTTTTCTCGGAAGAGGCAAAGAACGCGTTTTTCTGAAAACAAGGGATACAAACGTTTCTTATGGACATGTGATCCACTAAGTTAATTTACCTGAGTCAAAACAAGATCACTTTAGAATATTAAAAAGATCACTTGAAGACAGAATTCTAGAAGATAAAAAAAAAGATCTAAAAAATAGAAAAACAAAGCGTGTTTTTATATTGTATAAAATCTTTTTAAAAGATTCCTAAAGGAATCTTTTAGAAACCATTATACGAGAATTTTGAAGATTCGGTCATTTCGTTTTTGTTTTTCGAATCGCAAAAATATATGCATAATACATTATAAAAATCTGTAGAAGACTGCTTGGACATTATCGTCTTTATAATTATTTTAAAAAGATCGCTGAAAGACATTCCTGAGATAATTTTGAACCCGCTAAAAGAACTTCGACACCTTCGTCTTTTTATCATTTCAAACAGTATTATAGAATGCCTTTCACGAGGTTTTTAATGTCACTATTTGACTGTGTTGTTGTTGACATCTGTTTATTTATTTTTTTACTTAAGATCATAAAGTGATATTCATAATATGATTTCAAAACGTGACAAGACAACTTTGATAGGTTTCTTAATTTTTTTTTTTAATAAAATGAAACAACGTTTAAGATATCTCTTCGAAGTTGTTCAGAAACAATATTGAAACTGTCTTGATTTTATTTTCGTTTAAACACGATCTTAAGATAATCTTTATGATATCTTATATTGATTACTTTAACGTCATAAGAACGATTTAAAATTTTTTCTTTAATGAGATGGAATTTTAAATCTCTTTTATGCAACAATCTTGAGTTATTTTGAACAGACAATTCTGACAGCTACGTCAATGTATCAAATCGAATGGCAAGAGAATGAGATCCATACATTGTTCTATACGTTTATATTTAAAGGGAATTTAATTAGTCATCTACAGCCATAAATAATAGAAAAATATTTTACTTCTTCAATGTTCACTTATATAGGAACTCTATTAGAATTTTTTAATGTAAAATGTAAAAATTGTTAAGTTAGACAACAAATCAAATAATTGTCTTTTTGGTTTCGCGTGGGAACTGAACCCACATCTCCCTGTTAACCAGACTGAGTATGCAACCCTTTACAAGGTAAAGGGTCTAATCAAGTCACTATGTGAGTGAACATTGGAGAAATAAAATATTTTTTGATTACTTATGGTTGTAGATAAATAATTAAATTTTCTTCAAATATGAATAAACATTTATCGGTCAAACCAAGAAATATTAAATTTAAATTGTTCTATACATCTTCAGTGACGAAAGATCAGCTGTGGCGATGTTTTTCTAGTTCTTCCCTCCCAGCAAATTATAAGGAGAAGTTAATTATGATTCAACATGATGGTAAGTAAACAGTTTTGTAACTTTTTTATTGTGTTTCAAATAATAGTATATTTTGTTGGAAGCAAAATGATAAATAAAAAGACGTGAAATAATTTTACGTCACACGGTGTTGCCAACAGCTTACAGCTGTTGTGTTTACAGTTCGTAAATTGCATTCTTGGCTCCCGTGTAACATAAAATATCTTTCGTACCATGGGGAATGAACGCAAACCTTTTTTGATCACAATTATAACCCTCGCCTTGGGAGTGAACTTTGTTCGAGAGAAAGCAATGGTGTTTTTATCTTTCTTGGTACAAAATATACTACTTTCTCTGGTAAGGCGTGCTTCTCGCACAAAAACGCGAGCGCTCGTTAGCTATGCAGCATTTTTTTGTATTAGAAATTACGCTAGAAACAATTTCACGTTCATTCGAAGTACTTTTTTAGCACACATACGCTTACTGCATTCACGGTTATGAAGAAGAATCAGTTTCCTGCAGAACAGTAATCATATTTTTATTATTTTTATATTATTTAACATGTGTTTCCATCGGTATTTTTAAAGCTAAGGTTATAACTATTTCAATTTTCTGCAATCCATTTGCAATAACAATACAATTTTTTATTTTGGCGGCATGGCATGAAATTTCTACAGCGTTATCTATAATTATTTTCGACGGTTGTCGAACGTACAATGAAGAAATATTTCGTTGAATTCTCCGTAAAAATTAATAAAAGAAAAGTTTGATGAAATAAGTACTGAAAGTAACATCCTGGATAATTAAAATGAACAGGATAGTACAATTAAAGGAATGGATTAACTTTGCAATATTAGAAAAATTCAGGTGTATTGTCTCAATCCAAAATCTACACAGTCAAATTTTTTATTCTAGTTTCAAAATGACCGACTGAAAAAGTTTGAATATGGTTTCGATTTACAAAATGATTCATGGATGTTTTGATGAGAATGGGTCATAATTTTCTTGTTAATTACTTCATTTTACTTTAAAGACTCTGTTATGAGATGACGGCTTTGCTATGAGATACTTTCTGATGATAAGTGGAATTTTATTAATATTAATTTGTTCCTAATTGTTTTCGCAGATACAATAACAAAAGTCTCTTCCGATTCTGTGACGTAAATTTAATAACAAGGGACGAAGTCAGTAGTATGTATGTTAATTACTTTCTGACTTTAATAACTCTTTTCTGTTTTTTGATACTTCATAATTTAGCGTTCGGTGAATCTCAGTAGTGACGTCTTGGCTACAACGGAAAGTCGTTGCTTATTGGTCTGCTCATCATCTGATCTAATTTACACTTTTCGCAGTAATTTTGAATTGGGATCGAGTAATTTGAATAATAACTTTGCATGAGCGCTTATTCGAAAATTTCATTTATTTCCATTTGTTAATATTCATGCTTAGTTCGAAAAAACAAATAATCGAAACATATCAAAAGGACTTACTACTTATTGAAAACAAGCTGGAAAACGATTGGCAAAAAGTATCGGGATCGCACAAAATTAACTGGCAGCACAACTGAAATTCAAAGAAAATTATTAAACTTGATCAATTAGGGTAGTTAATCAATCGTGTCCACGCTGAACCATTTTACCCAACATTATGAAGATCGTCTGCTGAGATGATTTGCAACATCACCAGGTCCTTAGTCGAGGCTTTCTTAAGTTCCAAGATCCACCTATACAGGCCCTCCAACTCGTGCTACGTATAACCTTAGACCGGTTATATGAGCCAGCATTAGCGTGGCCAGGTCACTCTAGACATTCAAGAGTCGATCCTTAAAATGTGCCTTCCACTGTTGCAAATACAGATCCATAGCTTTACCCTTACTCAGGGTGAAATTAAAGGGTGGATACAGATCTACCCTTGCGGCAAAGATTTATACAAATCTACCGTATACGTGATGGTGATAGTCACCACGTGCCTACAGGCCTGTTGCACTAGGTCGAGTTAGGGTTCTTCAAGGATGAGATTAGATTCACTACTTATTTTTGATGTCGAAAACTCAACTAAACTTGAATAATAAAAGACAATCGCCTTTTATAGTGAATTTATAGGTCATAATATTTATAAAAATATTCACAGTTTCAAAATTACTTGTAATATTTGATATTATATTTAATTTCTTTTTTATATTTTGTTAATAACTTATAATGAATTAATTGTAACAGAGAAATTGTGTTACACAATGTATGATTTCCTATAATCAAGGAACTAACATATCTGACAATAATGTTTAGAAATTGTTTATTTATTTTTAATTAATGTTATTCATCAGGCTAATCACGTTCAACAATTTCATCGAGTATTTAATAAAATTTTTTGCCTTTTTTATTGTAATTTCGGTAATAATTGATTATGATTGTATCAGTTTGATAATACTCTTATTTATATATTAATGTTGATATTTATTTTTTTATTCCTTTTCAAAGACAATTTATTTATTACTATTAACTAATTTATTATACAATTTTCAATCAACGCTTATCACCATTTGTTAATAAATAAATCGGGTTGTAAAGTCTGATTTCATAGGAAGATGTCAGAAGCATAAGTCGATCGAAGAAGTAATTGATATTTGAATCGTTTCTCCTTCTCTGTCGTAGCTCATGAGTTGTGTTGCTTAATATTTTAAACTTCTCTTTTTTTATGTTGATACTAACTATTTCTTTCATGAGGTTAGTGTTTGTTATGTCAACCGGCCATGGTAAATCTTATAATGTTAGATACCACAATATCACTGCCAAACCAGAAACGAAAAACACGATCAAACTCCATTTCATTATATTGTTACGTCCGGAGAAGTAACTTAATGGGGAGGGAGAGATTTTTAGGATGCACTTGTAACCAAGATTAAGGCTGGCACTCAAGAGAGTAAATTCTGGTTAGGTTTTTATTAATAAATTTTGGTTCTGTGTTAATTTAGATACCGATAGCAATTTACGTTTGATTTGAGTCTATTTTATTTCTACTTTAAAATAGTGAGTTTAATTAATTCTTAATATCAAGTTTTT
>JABFQD010001567.1:0-17857 GCA_022817045.1 Psix sp. ZL-2020 | reverse complement strand
ATTATTAGACAAAGAAATAAGATAACGGACTATTCAACTGATAATACAATGTTTTTGATTTCAATACCGAGCTTCATACGTATAAAACTCCAACCTGTTATGAGATAAAATTTGCTTCTTACAATTTCAATATCTCAACGTCACTCGCGACAAAATAAAAATATATAAAATGAAAAAAAATAGTTTTGCTTATAAAGAAAGCTTTGAAAACCTATTCAAATGTTAATTATAATTAAAGTCTAATGTGCTTAAGCTGCACCGATGATGAACAAACGACAGAGCGTATCAGTTTTAAATATTCCAAATTTGTCATGGAAAGAAATGAAATATATAGATTTCTTGAACTTCTTGCATTACGAGGAAGTTTTATTAATCTGATGATGGTGGATACCTGGGTGAAATAAACTAAAAGACTGACGCAAACATGGCTGCACAAATTCTGAAAATGCTACGTCTGAATTTGAGCCCGAAGAGGTCGCCACCTTGGCATCCATGAACATGAAGTAAGTACTTAAGCAGTTGGCCCAATACAAAGTTAATGGTAATATCTAGCGACAATTCAGTATAGAATGATAAATTGGAGTACTTGGGCTTCTGCTCTCAGGGATCTGCGTTAATTATTAACGTGGTTCAATTCCATGAAAATAAAGTTAAATCAAATTAATTGAAAAAAATTGAATTTTCCAAAATAATACAATAGAGACAGAAAGTTTAAAGTGTACCATAAAAATATATAACAATAATAACAATAAATAATTATATACGTTCCCAATATTTTATTTGTTTAGTTAAAATTATTGCCAAATAAAGGACTTGAATGAATTAGTTATGATATTGACATATCAAAATTAGCATAATTTCCTCATCAGATAAGTTTCATAATACAATGTCAGTATAAATTTAAAATAAAAATATCCAAATATTCTTTGGAACATTTTATATTGTTGTATTAAATTTTTTAACGGTATGTGTTGGTTGTCCCGTCAATTTTGAAAACATAGTTTTGAATCACATGTCGCATGTTGTATGATGTATGATTGATGATGATTAATTTATTCCAGTTCTTTTTTTCTTCGATCTTACTACTTTATTGTATGTAGTGGCAACTTGCTTTCTTTCTTCTTTTCAAACTTTAAAAGGAAATATTCTTATGGACTTATATAAATAAATAAAACAATTTATAAGTTAGTACTAAATTTATTGTTAGTAATTATTTGTTTTTTGATAGCACTGTAAATGCCACAAAATAGTACTGATGCATTTATAAAAAAAGTATTGAGTTATCATTTCAGCATATAGTCAGTACTGGTTACAGTTGTTACACTAATATCTTAAAGCCAAATGCCAGTATCAGCAACTCTGATACCAGTTCTGAATCAAAGCAGAAACATGCATTATTCTTACTGGGTACCGTTGTAGTCGTGGCTAACAACACTGCCTAAAACAACTGTCGCAATATGGATGAGAATTAAGTTTAGCATTGGTTATCAACTAGTTTATTTGCCGTTAACATTACTGGATCCACATGGGAGATAGCAACAAAAACCGTGGTTATATTTTCCATCAAGATTGTTAAATGAAGTTGTACATTGCACATATGCAAATGTACTGAATATATATTTCAAATATTTCCTATATATATGTAGTTTATATTTTATATATAGTTAGTATATATTACACATATAATAAATGAAAGTTGAGTACATGGTTTAAACATGCTCAATATACAATTCATATACTGTCCATATACAATCCATATACAATTCATATATAGTCCATATATAGTCTATATATGATCCATATAAAATCCATTTACAATCCATATATAATTCATACATAATCCATATATAATCCATATTCTATGCATCTGCAGTACGTTTCATATACGTGCCATATATGTAACTCATGTTTCATATACATATGTATGCTTCTATGTACTCTCGTTTAATTTTAACTATATGAAGAACAACAAAAAATAATTTTAAACCTATTACCAACGCTATTTCACCGTTGGTGATTACTAATTTTTCACATTTTTGCTAGCATTAATAACTTAACAGTTTTATTCCAATAAGACTAAATTAGTATTTTCCCTGTGTAGCTATTTGGATGAATGTTGATTTGCTTAAATAAGAGCAAGTACGTAAAACCAACCGTTCAATTACAGTGTCCCTTAAAAATGTCAATTTTTCCATAATTCCTGGTTCATTATTCAAAAATTGCTATAAACTATTTCTTCAACTAATTCCTTTAATATCCATTTATATATATTGTATATAACATCCATATATAAGTATATATATTTTAAGAAATTCATTTCCCCTTAATGTTGATATTTTTTTGAAAAAACATTAATTTCTTTAAATAATTATTCACATTATTTTCATTATGACAATAAAAAATAAAAAAAGTTACTTAATTGAAAATTTCAATAGTTATATGTATTTATTTTTAGTTTTTTTTTTATTTTTAAGACTAAAATATATTACAAAAAGTATTTATAATTTTAAGAGCTAGAGCAATACGTTAATTGACAAATTACACATTTTTTAAAAATATTAAAAAAAATCTGTATTTTTAAATAAGCTAGCATTAAGACAGTCGTAACCAGAGACACACACATGTTTATTTTAATGCACAGTTATTTTTGTGACTTTTGTTTTTGCTTGTAAAAAAGAAACTATATTCACAAATTTATAAACAAACAAATTTGTTTTGTACTTACGAAAAAATAAGAATATTTAATTGCGTTGGTAATATGAACGAATGTAATAATTACCAACTGAATTTTTGCTTTTAATTAAAATAAATGTACAAAATTTGTGTTATTTGATGTAAGACATTAATTTTTATTTCGATTAATCTCGCAGTAGTTAAAAACGAATCATCATCAATTTTTCACAATAATAAAAAAGTAATTCAATTAAATTTCATGATCATGAATATCTATTGTTTTTCGACTTCGAACATTTCGATCAGAAAAAAAAACAATTCTTCTGTTTTTAGTAGAGCAAGTAATCAAACGTAAACATAACCTCATTCTTTGGTTTCTTATTTTTACATTGTATTATAAAAATTTTCAAAACAACACTTATGCAAATCGCTGTTAATAATTTGAATACATGTAAGTATTTGCAGATTCTATTTACTATCATATATGGATTTTAAGACTCATCAATTTATTTATTAAGTCATTTATATAATTTCATAATAAATACAAAAGCTTTAATTTTTAATATTTACTATTTTTATCTTCAATGAATCAAATTTTTTAGTAAACAAACATGAATTACATTCATTGTAAATTACACATGTAAGCATAATTTTTAATATAAATTTTGTTTTTGTACATCGAAATCTTTTGTTATGAGATTTTGATATATAAAAAATTAGTTTAAAATTAAGTTTATTTGTATATTTATTTAAAAACCGTTATTTTACACAATTCCAGAAAAATATTAAGTCTTACTGATGGAAAGAAAAAATGTTGAAGTGAACAATGAACTTGCAGAAGACAAAAATGTGGATAAAGAAAATTTGCAAAAGTCGATGGTCGTGACAAAGAATCAAAATAATAACATAGAAATTTCAAATTTAAATAGTCTGAAACGGGGTATCGATGTTAATGACAGAGAAAAAAAGCCACCAAAAAGACTGAAAACTGAAATTGATTATATAATTATAACTGAGGATGCTAAAGAAAAACAGAATTTGGAAAAGAAACATGAATATTTAAGGAAAAACTTCCGGAATTTTTTTCAAAGGAGAAGAAAGAAGTTGATAGGGTTGACACAAGAGGTATTAAAAAAGTTTTATAAATGAGCAAAATGACCCAAATTTTATTTTAAGTATACAAAATTGAATGAAACAATTTCTCTAATTTACAGGAACTTCTAGATTTATTTTTTGAAAAGTTCATTGAGTCTTTTGTAGCGAATAGTAAATTGAGCGATTTGAAGAGGGATTTAGACAATGCTGTCAACAGAGAGGAATTATTGAAAGTTAAATGTGAAAATCTGGCCAAACAGTTGGAAAAATTAGAGCGTGTTATAGAGCGATTTAAATTAGATCAGAAGTCGGGTGATAAATTAGCTACACCGGTGATAATAAAAAGAAATGTCGGAATACAAGTCTCTTGTTTCCAAGTAAATGTTATTTTAAATTAACTCCCATCAAAAATCAATAAAATTTAATAATTGTCTGTGTGTTAGTTAAATTAAATTGAAAATTGTTTTATTTGAATTTATAATTAAGTTATAATTATGAAATATATTTGAATATGAATGTTTAGTTCATTTTTAATTTTTGATTCATTTATTAATTATATGTTAAAATATGATCTATTTGTTTTGTTTTTAAACTCAGAAAGACAAAATTGTAAATCTGAAAGAAATTCGTAAATCGGACGTTGAGGAATGTCAAAATGAAAAGACTGAAAATCAGAATGTGCCTGTAAATAAAGTTCCTGTTATACCAGACACAGAAGTTTGTCTGTTGTCTTCTGACTCAGAAGAAGAAGCTGAAACGAAGATTACGACTGGCCAGAATTCTTCGGAAACAGAACAGAAATGTGGAGATATAGAGGAAGTATGTGATCTTTTAGAATTGGAGAGTACGGATGTTGAACAGCCGAAGAATGGGATTAAAATTAATGATCCTGACAACAGAAATAAAGAGGAGACAATTAATACTGAAACCTCTAACGAATCTAAGCAAACTAGTCAAAACAATTTGGATAAGGTGATTAATAAAAACTTTAAAAAAACATCCTTCAATTAATCAGACAATATATGATGTAACTAAGGAGTAAAATAATGTTTTTACATTTATTTTAGAATTTCTTTCATATTTAAAAATTTATTAAATTGAAAGTGATCAATTTTTTATGATATTGTCTAAGAAAACAAAAATATAATTTATTTTAGATTAATTCTGAAAAGACTCTTAATGCCAGTGAACAAAGTACAGTAACAGTTGATACAAATCTAAATGCGATCGCTGCAAAACCATCGAATATTTTAGATGACATTAGACAGGCAGTTGATTCAGTATCCACTTCAAAAGAAAACAAAAATTCAATAAAGTTTGATCAGTGTGAATACGAACACCAAGTAACAATATTAAATTAACTTTATTTTTTAAATATAAATATCAATTTGAATTTGAATTTTTATTTTAATATAACATTATTTAAAAAATTGAAATGAAAATGAAAATAAAAATTTAATTTTTATTTTCATCTTTATTAACACCTTTTATATTTTCGGCATAGCCTTTACCACCATTGCCAAAAATACCAAAGTGCGAATTGAATCCTGTTTGGAAGTCAACTCCTCCATCTCCTTTACTCAAAGTTGGAAAACTATCAAATGGTAATCAGTTAATTATTATTCAATTAAATTTTTTAGATTCGTTATCTAATTTGGAAATTTTAAAATTTTTTTAAAATGAAAAATTCCTAATTTAGTCATTATTGCCACATTGTGAAAATGAAATATTTTTTGATTAAATAGCCTTTGATAACGAAAACATTTTTCTTTAAACAAATAAAGTTTACGACCAATAAATGATATTTAAATATACAAAATTGAAACAGTTATTATTTATACTTATTTTATATCATTGATATTTTTATTCTTATAATCATCAAAATATTCATCAAATTTAATTTAATCAATATACTTATATCAATATTTTATTATTATTTAAACCTTTCTTTTTCAGCAATATTTCTATCGTGGGATATGCCCTCTACTGGAAATTATGAAGATATATCAGTCTATCAAATATTTGTATGTCCTGAAAACATACAAGGGAATTCAGCAATAGCGTCATGGAGGAAAATAGGGGATATCAAAGCCTTATCCTTACCAATGGCTTGTACTTTAACTCAAGTAAGTTTTTGTAATTACAATCTCATACTATTACTATTATTATTATATAAAATATATGTTTTTATGCTAATATTGTTCAATTAAATTTCGCCATATTATAATAATGTATTAATTTCTTTTTCTAGTTTAAACCAGGCTTTAATTACCATTTTGCGATGCGAGCAGTTGACATTTATTCGAGAGTAGGCCAGTACAGTGCCTTATGTAAAGTATCATTGTGATAAATTAGTATAAATACTTCATTTTACATGTATTATAACTTTTCTCAGTTCTTGAGTGTCAAATTATTTAATGAGTTGTAGGATAAAATGAACCGCAATGTGCGAATTAATTTACTTTGATATAAATATATGTTTTGTTTAAATTGTATGATTTTTATGTTACTTTTGATCAAATTGTTTTAAAAATGTTTTAATAGATACGACTGGATATTCAAGTATAATCACTTTATATTCAACAGTTTTTATAAATTTCTAACATACATCCAATGTGAAATTAATTTTTACCCAATTCAACTGATAATGAAGCGACCAATTGTGATTGATGCGAATATAAATTTTGAATTGTTTTAACTAATTTCCTAATTCATTCAAATGTATCGCATATTTAATATCCAGGATTTTGAATTGAATAAAATATTTTAAATTAATTGAAAAAATAGATAACTATGATTATCACACTAGTAAGAAAATCATCTTTTGTGACTTACTTTTGTGTCTATTTTAATATTTGTTTCTATATTTTTTATATTATACGATGAAATAAATGCAACTTATATTTATAATGGATTTTAACAATTATTAATACTGTGAACTTGTTTTAAATAAATTTATTGTATGTTTCCTATGAAGATTTTATGACAATTTGTTCAGACAATTTTATTGAGAATTCTTCGTTCTTCATCAACCATAGGAGCATTTCTTGAGAGCAAGTTAGTTCTTGCCGAACAATAGAGGTCAGTTTGGATATCCAAAGTGCATCTGGATAACATTGCTGTGAATTATTCCTGAAAAATATAACACAACATTTTTATCTACAAATTAAATGTAATTCTCACAATGATATATTATAAAACTATCTTTATGGCTTAATTCAATTTTGGTATGATTAAAAAACTTACATTGATAATAACGCCACAATCAATATGGCCCAATTATCAACACATCCTGGAAAAGCGTGAACCATTTTCAAAACGGATCTTATACCAGCTGAAGGATCTTTACTGAGTTTTTTGTACGAAGTTACAGAGGCGATTTTGGAAATCTGAAGATCATCTGTATTTCTTCCCAAGAACAACGCTTTAAGAGCGCAAGTCAAAGTTTCATTTGAATCAGTCTTATTTAAGAATTTCACCAGGTGAATCCAAAGTCTTGCGTCGCCTAAAAAAAATTGAGAATCATTTTTTTATCTCATATAAATTAAAATGTATCTGATCGATACATTTTTATAAGGAAACGAATTACAAAACATTAAATATTAGTTGCTCATACCAGGATGACGTCGGATAACTTTGACAAGACTTCTAATAGCAGCTTGCAATCCGCTCTGCTTCATGGCCAGACATGCTGTAAGTAGTGAGATATGGTGTCGATATTGCTCATCATCTTTGAACGCTTCTAACTCTTTCAGAATCAAAGTGCTCAAGTTATGATCATCATGCAAGACACCCAGCGCCGCTGCTGCGAGTAATCCGGAAACAATTCTCGGCGTAATTTCGATGCACTGGAAAAGCAGAGTTTTCACTGAACTTAGACTCTCAAACATGTATGCCATTGCTGCCATCGCACACAAGATATGGCCTTTCTGTTCATCAGTATCTGCCAAGTATTCCAAGGTACCGTCGTAGGTATTGTAGGATTCTTCATATCGTTCGGCTGTAACAATAATAAATAGATCATCAATAAAATGAAAACAATTAATATTCAGACAGACATAAAATGGAAAATGTTTATTTTATCATCAAAAACTGTGTATCATAACCTTTAAAAAGCGCAATAGCTAATTGACAATGTGATTTGAAGCTCGGTTTGTTCACTTCTGCGCACAACTCAATCGCTTTGTTATAATCTCCAAGCTGAACCAGAACTCTCGCTAAATTGATAGTAACAAGGTCGCTAGTTTCATCTTGCGCATATTGTAGTGCTTCGGCGAATTTCTCACGAGCAGATTTGTACATCTTCTGGCGTTCTAGGAGAAGACCGCAGATATTCAGAGCGCAGACGTCCTTGGGATTAGAAACTAAAAACATGATTCATTTTTAGATATTGTATGTTTAAAAGTAGTTTAATATATTTTCATATTTGTATAAAATTAGAAGAATATTTTTCTATTATTTTGTAATGACAGTAAAAGTGATTAAATTATTTTTACCAATGTACCAGCTGATGCAATCAGTAGCAACGGAAACTGCGTACATATTAACAATTGAGTAAGTGTACGAAGGATTTTTCTTTGCTGTCGGATCTAAAATTGTTTGGATCACCCAGTGAGCGTAGCCGAGAGCTCCTTGAGGATGGTAACTCATCGAAGTTGTGTGTCTGAATAAGTCCATGGCTTCCCCAGAGCCGAATTGCTCGGCGATGATGGCTTGACCAACCCAGCTGCTTACATATTCCGGAGCACTTCTTTGAGCCCATGAAAATGCTTCGTTAGCTTTGTACGGATCACCTAATTAGTAATAAAAAAATTAAGTAGTAAAAATGAACAGAATGTATATGGTTACAGAAAATTTGCATAAATTTAAATTTATATTTTAATAAAACACATATAATTTTTTACATTATTTAAAATTTCAAGACTGAACGAAATCTTCAAACGTTTTTAAATGTCTTGAGAAAAATGTAGACTAATGGAGTTCCAATTACTTAAAATTAAAATGACATTTTACTTTTAAACGAACCTAATAATAAATATAAAGCTCCTAAATTTGTCCAAGCGGTCGGGTTGTTGTGTTCCAACTCAATTGCGTTAGCAAAACTGTGCTGAGCAAGAGCGTAATTTTGTATATTTTCGTTCATGCATATCACACCTAAAAGATTCCAGTGGTACCAGTAAGTTGAGCATAGTCTTATTGCATGTTTGCATGCAGATAAACATCTCGTCACTGCTTCTTTCTTATCTATTGATGGATCCACTTGCAACTGCATTAAATAAGCAGTCGCTAGATCATGCCAAATTAAAGGCGAGTCCTTTGACAAATTCAAAGCACGACAGAAAGACCTAAAATGAAAAAAAAATTATTCAATAACAATTGAATACAATCTTTTTTTTAAATTAATTTAAAAATCAAAATCTTTTCTATTAGCAATGGAGAAAAGCAGAAAATACTTCAAATTTAATTAAACTGAAATTCTTCATTTTTCATCACTTCAACTTGTTTTTTAGATTATAAAATAAATGCATTATGAATTTGTAGCCCTTTAATTGCATATTTTCTTAATTAAAATTACCTGACAGCTAAAGTTAAAATATCTCTTTTCTGTATTTTTATTTGCGCATCTTCAGTTCTGGAACTTGACATAATTAGACCAGGTGGAATTGACAAGACACAATATTGTTCAGGCATTTTCGCCATAAGGTAACACGCATTGCCAAGTAATTTCCAAATACAAGAAAACTCGCTTCGCTTTGTGACTATCAAAACCAAATAGTTAACGGCTATTTGGATATTGTAACTCGCACGTTCTAGACGCTGAGCTACGAAGCAGTTGTTTGCTAAACCCAAATGAGTTTCTGCGAGTCCTTTTAGGGCGACTACATCATCAGCTTTTATCTCAATCACTTTTTCGTATTCTTCTTTCGCTTCTTCATACTGACTTAACAGCTGCAAAAAGAAAAAGAATAAAAATTACAAATTTATTAACTAAAGAATTAATAAAAATTTGTTGATAAAACATTCATGTTGATATTCTTTTCTTTTTTAGTAACTAACCAGTTTGATATGAGCCACTTGCATCATTGAATAAAAACAGTCCGGACGAAGTTCAAGAGCTTTTTGATAAGACTTCATTGCCGAAGTAAACGATCCACGAGCGAAGTATGCGTCAGCCAGAGTTTCCCAGGAATTACTTCAAAGAAAAGTACCAATTTTTAGTCTCACTGTTCAATGATGATAAATTAAGTCTTATATACTATCGTGTCGCGGATTTCCATTATTTTAGAATCAATTTTTATTTTAGTTCAAAAGAATTTGTCTTAAACTTTATACAAATAAAAAATAATCTCATCTGAAAATATGAGATAGTTACTAATTTATAAGTAACAACATTATTTTCATATTAATGCTATAGTTATTTTATTTTTACCTGTTTTTCAATAATTACCTGTCAGTTGGATCAGCTCGTACTACATTTCGTAAACATTTAATAGACTCCTGAGGATCACCCTGGTCCAACTTCACAAGTCCTAGCTGAAGCCATGCCCATTTTGGACCTTTTCCGTCCGTTGTGATTGCTTCCAATAATTTCAAATTGGCTTCCTGAAACATCGATATAAATGAAAATCTAAATTTAAATCTAATTTTAAAAATTCAATAAATCAGTTTTATATCTACTTCATTTAAATATTAAACTCACATCGTCTTTCAACATTCGATACACAATGCTCAAATTGATTCCCGCCTCGTCTGAGTTGGGATTGATTTGAAGAGCTTTCTGGTAACATTTTTGTGATCTTTCTAAATTGACTCCACTGTCCTTATAATAATGACCCAAATGAACTAAACATTCCCAGTTGTTCGCATCCGCCTGGACTCCTTTCAAAAATGCCATATGACTATGCCCGACTTCGCCCATTTTTATATATATTTTGCCCATCAGAAGCCACGCTTCTGATATCTCAAGAGCGCTTTCTAAAACATCAACTGCCTCTTCCAAATGACCTTCATTAAACAACTGCATTGTTTTTAAAATAGTTACTTCGACCTTATGATTTTCATACTTTTCGAGTTTGCTCAACATTTCTGTCGCTTTTGGATCCTCCAATAAAACATAAATTCTTGCCAGCAAAAGTAAACGTTCTGGAGAATTTTCATTGTTGAGAAACTAAAAAAAGGGAACACTTTTATTCGTTGAATTAATGAATTAATTTTTTTTTCTATAAATTATTACAATAGCATAGATTATTATACAAGAGAGAATTCGTATTTTTATTCATACAATATTTTTTTATCATATTTAACTTACTTCACCATATTTAGTTAAAACTGACTTCAACTTATTTTTATCATTGCTTCTTATCGTAACTTCGATTAGGTCTAATTTACTTCTTTCTTCCAGCGATTTGTCATCGCTTTTACAAATAATTTGCTCAACCTCTAAAGCTGCGATTTCCGCTAACTCCCAACTGTAAAGTCGTTTGTTTACTTCAATAAGTAACAGCCAAGCAGTTAAAATGATCTTCTTTGAAACAATGTAATCCAGAATGTCTCTGCATGCGACGTAACTTTTCTGTATAAACATGTCTGTGGCTCTCGCGAGTAAAGCGAAGAATGAATTTTCATTGAGTTTCAGTAACTCTTCATGATATGGAGTTACAACGAAGTCTTTACATTCATCATGCAAAACAACTTGTTCCGAATATGTGCGGCAAATCCATTCTAGAAAATAACAAGGTATTACTGATAGTATTATTTTAATTTCAACTAAAATAAAATTAACTAAAATTTGAATTTAGATGTATTTATTTTGGTATATATAAATTAATCATATTTATTTTATTCAATAAATTTAACAACAAATTAAGATTATTTTTTATCTAGAATTAATAAATTAACGTTAAACTTGACTAGACAACAAGTATTTTTGTCAATTATTTTCACTAACAGCTTTAAAATTACTTTGTTAATTCTTGAGCTTTTACAAACTCAGTTAAAATTATCAGAAACCCATTTTTTTATTTTTTTAACAAATTAATAAACATTGTAATAGCAGTCTCGGTAAATTTGAACTGAAAGTGTGAATTAAAAAGTATAAAAAGCGTATAATCAACAGTTAATATTTGTATTGCAATTTAATATTGATTGTTTAAGTCAGCACGTTTACATAACTAATTCATTTGTAAGATAAAAGTCTGAAGATAAAATCATAAAATTCTCATGCATATCCAGTTTCTTACCCAATGGATACGTATTCTTTGGATACAATTCATGCATTTTTACAGCTTCTGTCAACTGCAATTTAAATTTTTTCAACTTGTATAATAATTTAAGATATCTTTTATAATAATCCTGTCTTTTCTCTCCTTGATTTATGCAAATAACCGTAGATAAAACTTGCTCCAGTAATTCATCATGATCGCTAGAAACATTAGGGTATTGAGTAAGCAAAGAGGCCAGTGAAACAATGAGCAACGACGACTTTTCAGCATCCTCTGCCGTGCAACTTTTATATGCGCTGCTCAAAGATGAAATTGCTTGTTCGAAAATATTATCATCATTCAACTTCAGGATCAAATCTGCGCAAGTGTTAATCTGATGTTTCAGTTTGTTCTTGTCGCTGCAAAAATAAAATTGCTTTATCAATATTTGGCACTTTCTGTTATTCATAAAATTATTATTTTTACATTTATATACGGTATTTTTACCTATCGTATTGAAAAAGCTTACAATAAGCTATGATTAAATCTGGCCAACTGCTCGAATCGTCGACATCTTTTTCGTAATAGCAGACTAAACCTTTCCAGCCCAGGGGATTTTCTGGTTGCAACTCGACGGCCCTTTTTAAACATCCTGGAGCTTGATTTCGCAACTCAGGTGATTCCTGCAAGGCTGCTGCGACTAGAACCAGAGCTCCATAGTTATCCTTTTCGTTCTTCAAAATTCTTTTGCAAGTTTTAACAGTTTCTTTATAATTCTTCTGAGAGTAATACTCTCTTGCCTTTTTTAAGGCTGTTTTGTGGTCCTTCCCGCTCATTGTTATTAATTTCTAAAATGAGAAAAATTACAATAATTACAATGATTATAGTAAAAATCGTGTTTCTGAATGTTGAATATTTAAATATTTAAATAGCAATATTTGAATTAATATAAATAAATTATTGGATGAAGTAGTGAAAATGAATTTTAATATAAAGCAATTATTGTTCTACAAAAGTAGAACAAAAGTTAAATTGAAAAACTACTTTGAATATGTGTTTTGGATGTTTTTTTTTATTTCATTTTTGAATCAAAAAGTTTTTTGTTGAAAATTTGCTTGTAAATTAATATAGGCTATTTTTCATTATGTGAAGTGAATGCTGGCAAAATATATTTACATACCTTAGAAAGAAAAATATACAAAAATATTCAGTTCATTTAAATAATTTTACTGCGGAAATTTATTTTACACTTTCCTTTACAGCATTATCATAACAAAACTTACGAAACTTAGCAAAATCAAAATCAGTATATATTTTGATTCATCATATGATTTATGATCATAACTAAAAGTATTGCTTCAATTTATCAAGTATCCACAAAAACATACTAGATGGCGCTGCTCGCCTACTTTACAAGGATCGACTTAATCATAAATTCGTAATTAAATTATAACATTAAATCTTTTTTTTCAATTATCTCAAAATAATTAAAAAATTCTAAAATCCACTAAAGTAGATCACTACTTTATCGACATTTCTAATTGAATAAAAGACTTTTAAAAATGCTTAGCATCAGAGAAAAAAAAACGTTAAAATTCTAATACTCTGATTTATCTCTTTCCTTCTCTTTCTCTGTCATACCACTATGCTGCAACAAGGACAAAAGATGCAGTGTACAGTGCTAAGCAAAAGGTCATTAACGATTGGCTACGCGGTTGTTGCTTGGCCAATGGGGGAAGCGAAAAATTCGAAAGGACCGAGGGCATCGGCGCTCTTAGAAAATGCCCACGGCTTTTCCTAGAATGAAGTGCAGAAGAAAATAATAAAGCCGAAAAGCGGGAAATTGGCAGCAGAACAATTTTCGAAGAGCCATGAATGCCAAGCCATTGTCTTTGTTTCGCCGTGCCTCGTCTGAGCCAGTCGGTTGGACTTTGCGCGATCGATAAGTCGCGTTTAAAATCATCCGCGTTTTGAGTGCGAGTTCGTCGCGTGTCCGGCTCGGAGCGTCGGTGCGCAGTGAAGAGCGAGCGAGTCGCGGCGCGATTTGGGGACTCGGATTTCGCGCGGCACACGACGAGCGTAGCCGAAATGGAGGAGGCTCAAACATCGGAAAGTGTCGCCGTGTTACCGGACATATCCGAACCGCTGGCGAGCGAGACCGAGGACGCGTCCGCGCTGGCGAGCGAACACGAGAGCCATCCCGTGGCAGTCGGGGCCGCGGTTGCGTCTGCCCAGGGGGTCGCGAGCGTACCCGGGGTCGGCGTCCCGGTCTCGCTCCCTGTCGGTTCCATCATCGGAGTCACCAACCCGTCCAACTGCACCACTTTTAATGTCATTACATCTGACCAGCTGCAGGTATACTTGTTTTCGACACTTTTCATTGTTGTGATTGTGCTTCTGTTTTGTTTGTTTACGGAATTCCTATTGTCCAAGTTCGTGTTATTGTTTAACACTGTTGCCGAGGTGTCGTTATACAATCTGTTAAGCACTGATAATTTAGGCTGGTATTTTCGATTTTCTTTGACCGTTACATTCTATACCGATTGAAAATTGTTCATTTGGAATCAAGCTTTTTTCTATTCATTTCTTCATTTCTTTCGAATAATGGTTCGTTAGAACTTTGTTTTTCATTTACATTTCTTACACTGGTTGATATGCTGAAGAACGAAGTTTGAGGTTAGATTGTAAGAATATAAATAAAGATTTGAGTTTCCGAATTTTACATTTTTTTGTGCAAAGATTTAATAATTACAATTTGTATTGTATAATTTTGTTTGAAATCTAATATATTTTTGATTGTCTTTTATTATTGATTGATTTATTAACGAAATAATTCTTTGCATTTTACGTTGTAATTTTTTCTTGGTTTCTCAATATGGAAAATGAACGGAATTGTTGAATTTTAATTTATTTTTATCTTTGCAATTTAAATAAAAATATATTCATTAAGTTTAATGGTTAAACTTGTTTTTTTAGAATCTAGATTTTTGATTCAACAATACAATTAATTTTTATTTGACAAAATCATATTTTAATCTAATTTAATTAAATTACAATAAATTTACAATTCTTCGTAATTAATTTCAAAATATATAATAATAATAATAGATAACTAAATATAAAAAATGTTAAGTACACATTTACTACTCAAATAAATTTAAATCTAAAACACATAACAAACCAAAACTAAATGAACCATTTATAAAACAAAAAAAAAACAATTCATAAGTGTTTAAAATATCGTTTGTAATATGATAGCCAATCATATTTTATTACTCAACCAATTTCACGCATTATTACCTTATATTATATACTAATCATTACTATAAACCCAGTTTTAATTATTCCCAAATAAAAAAACTAATATTAAAATTGTTCTTTGCAGTTATCCAACACGGGGCAATTCAAACAAGTTTTATGTGTGGATAATAGTTTTATCTGTGAGCCTCGAACTGACAAAGACAACGACCCTCTTCGGTGGAATGGTGAACTAAAAGCTACGCACATTGTGATACAAAACAGCGCCGATGAATCCGAACATGAACACATTCTCCAGGAGCATAAATTGCACCTGGCTACTCCGAACCAGCACCAGATCAGTAGCTGGTCGGAATGTGCGAATATGGCCGTGTTGCCCGTGCGGTGCAAGAACACGAACGCAGAGTTGTTCAAGAGCCGCTTCGGATCCGGCGGTCGGGGCAAGTGCATCAAACTCGGTAACGAGTGGTTCACACCAAGTGAATTCGAGGCACATTGTGGTAGAGCTTCTAGCAAAGATTGGAAAAGGAGCATAAGGTTCGGAGGCCGCAGTTTACAGACCTTAATCGACGAACAGATCCTTAAACCACACGCTACGTCTTGCACATGTGCAGCCTGTTGCGACGATGACAGCGCTGTGAGCATTTTCAACTATTTAAATTTTGTTTATTAAAGTGGAGAACAAGTCGACGAAGACATTCAAATATATTATGAAATATTTTTGTATGCATAATGTTCATTTATATAATGACTCAGTTAGGAATTTGGTTATCTGAATCTTGCTTTGATTTTTTGTTTTCATTTTATGAATATTGATATGTAATGAAAATAGTCATGATAAGAAGATATGCAATGTTAATGCTTTTTAAGGTATAGGCTTTATTACAGAATAAGATTGAAAATTGATTTATTGATTTAATATTAGAAGTTATATATTTTTTTTAAGTATGTTGGGTAATAGTAAAGGTACAAGAGCATTTTTTTTTGGAACTAATCAAAAAGTTGAAATTATATGTTTAATGAAATAAAATTTTTATCTTAAATGTAATTTAACATCACATTACAGTAAATTAATTTTGAATTTTCAAATATCAAATTAAATGATATTCAATATTGAATAGTTGGAACTATATAGTATAGTATTATACATAAAAAAGTCAAATTTTATTGAAAACAATTGTTAGAAATAATTTTATTCTTTAATTAATTATTTTCTGATAAATATTTATTTTTGCAAAAGTGATCCATATGTAATGTGCATGATTTCATATATTAGCTTTCTATTTTATAAATAATTTTGTTCTTACATTTATATCAACAAATACATACATATGTGATGTTATAATATACAAATATTCCAAACATTAAATTCAAAAGAAAGATAATAAGTATATTTATTATTTGTAGAAAAATCTTATACGATATTTCATTTGATCTTTAATATTATAATAAAAAATTTATATAATATAGTTGTTTGAATAAAAACTTCTAATGTTTCACCTTGTACACTATAAAACAGATATTAAAATAAAAATGCAATTTTATGATTTAGAAAACTGATAAATTTCTTAAAATAATGAGTCACATAACATATTGTTGAAGTTACATAGTAAACTTCATTAAAAAAATCGATACAAATAAAGAAATTTATTTATTAATATACTTGATTGTTGGTACTTTTAATTTCATTTTAAAGGTTTAAATTATATCAGTATATTCAATATGATACATCTTATTATAATTTTCCGTTTATTTCAGACTGGCCCAGTCCGTTTATTCACACCCTACAAACGGCGCAGAAGAACTAAGGAGTTTCCAGATGGCGATGGGAAAAAACCGAAAACTGAAAATTCACAAGATGGAAGTAATCATGAAGACAGCTCGAACGAGGTTGTCGTCCCGGATAAAGAAGTTTGGCCGCAATTTGTCTCAGATGATTTGGTCATTCAGCAACCGCAGGAGCAAGAAGCCACCCAAGTGGTGCACCAAGCGGAAAACGGCTACAGTGACGACGGGTTTAAGAAACTGGAGGAACTGTCAAGCAAAATGCTGAAACTTTCGTACGAATTTAAAAGAGCCTTAGAGGAAGCTAAAGAACTTTATCGACAACAAAGACGGGAACAGACAATTGTCGCACAGCTCGGCACCAGAGGCGAGGTGATCGAGACTGTTGGATTACAACCAGCTTCAGATACACATAACAAAAAAGTAATTTACTAATATTCAAATTCCGTTAAGAGGATGTCAATTGCGGAATTCCTACTTTACCGACTTTTTGTATATTTGTTTTAATCATTGTAAATAATTATCTCGTCGTAAAGATAATTTTGTAAACGTTGTCCGATTTAAAACTTTTTAAACTAACATTTGAAAAGTTAAAATTTGCATCAAGTAAAACTGCAAAGTTCTGTCAACTATATTTTCAACTTTAGGAAACGTTGCTAAAATGCGCTGTAATTAACGTGATTATTTTTATTTTTTTTTTAACGAAAACTTCTCAATAAATTAGATCAAAAATCGATCTTTTTTTTCGTGATTTATAATAGAATTGAGAGAAGTGAATTTTAAACCAAGATTCAAAATTGTCATCTAATTTTAACATCTTCTATAAGAATGATAAAACTGTAAAT
>JABFQD010001566.1:0-17860 GCA_022817045.1 Psix sp. ZL-2020 | reverse complement strand
TGTGAGATATATATAGAGTGAAAATAATTTGCTTTTATTTTAATAATTTGAAAAAGATCGACGAAAATATATAGTTATAATATTTGAAATTTTGTTCACTTATTATTTTCCTTTCTAAAATGTTAAATATTTTATCATATTTTATACCAAAATATAACGTAACGATTTTGAATATTAAGAGAATAATTTTGTTAATTGACTAAATTCCAAATTTGTATTTCAAGCTGTCTAGATATTTCAAAATATATACAATATATATGTAATTTCATAAATTACTTATTTTGTTTGTAAAAAATCATATTATACTCTTTAATTTCTGACTATAAAATCATAAGTTTTTCTAGTCAACAAGTATTCTCGCTCGTTCCCTATTAGATTCTCGCTTAAATTAATGTATGCTTAGAGGAATTCCTACCTAGGTACTCATCATGTTACATCATACCAGGTACGCCTTGCTAATCGCAACCTTCCTTACTCCACCGCAGTTCCTGATTTTCAACCCTACTTCTCTATTTCTCCCAACTAGTTATCATCTATAACTGTGCAGCAAATTCTCATACTAGTCTTGTCATCAACTGTTTCAAACGTATCAATTTCTAGCCACACTTGTCTTTACTTATCCCAACTTGTTATTTTGCGCCTGAAATTCATTTGCACCCCACAAATCGAATTTGCGCGTTTCCCATCATGGACTTTCATTAAAACCTTGTCATTACCTGTTCAGACTCGTTATTCCCCATCAAAGATTCGTCACATGCACAGTTATTTTGTTCCCAACCATCGCTGTGAGCTTTTTTTACAAACTCGTTATTTCTCCACTCATCAGCGACCGAAAAATTCATAAAACGAACAAAACGACTTACCGAACATGGCGTCGCGGCAGCGGGGGTGGGACGGGGCTATGGAAATTGTCCATGGTCGAGTATGCGCTTCGATGTTCGAGGTTCTTTTGCTGATCATAGACGGCCGCCACAGCCGCAGCCTCGAGCTGGTTGAGCCGGAGCAGCTCGGCGTCTCGCGGCAGGTGGAGCTCGCATTGCGCGACGTATTGCGATGCCAGTGCCAGGGAAGAGCCGCCCTCGCGCTGCTGTCGCGAAGGCGGCCGGTGACCCTGGTACTGCGGTTGCTCTAGACCATCCGTCCCGTAGTGGTGGTGTTCGTCACTCCAGATTTCCAAGTCCCCCACCCCGGAGTAATCACTGAATCCGCCGTTACCCTTCACTGTTGCACCTTCATTTGCACCCTCGTGTCAAATACAAACCGGCCTCACGTCGCGCGACAACAGACGCAGCCCCTACTCGCCTGTCTTTATTCGAATTTTCAATTCCTCCGCTTGCCAGCCGATCGATTCTCTCTGAAACAAAAGTCCTCGATTTAGATATGCCGCGCTCACGCTTTTGTTCGCAATCCTTACTTCAGCCACACGTCAACGCTCAATAGCATTCCAGGTTTACTCAACTTATTACAAAAAGTGTTGTCAGTTTTCAAGTTTCAAGTCATTTCACGGATGTTTCCGTGGGACGGGTATGTCGACTGTTTGGTCCCGTGTTAAACGTTATGGGAGCAATGTTGGGTACACTCTATACCGACTGGATCGAAATATTTTTCCTCCAATGCTATTGTGCTATTTTGTTCCCTTACTTTTTTACTTTATTTTCTCATATCTGGACATGTATTATATGTTTCTTACAGTAAAGGAATACATACATGTAAGGTGTAAATATTTCTATATTTACACTTCTACATTTATAATTTTAGAAATCATGAATTGAACAATATTTTGAATGCTAGTAATTTGTAATTAATTAAAAATAGTCAATGTATGTTTATTCCTCTGTAATGTAAGAAAATTACTCTCAAGGTAATTTAATGTTGTTGAACATTATATGCTGTGTAACTTTACAGTCAGTATATTATATAATCAGGTCCAAATTTGAATTTATATCGAATGACAATATCGTGAACTTAATACAAATATTCACGTAACATAAGTAGTTTAATCAAAAACAAAAAGAAAAATGAAATCAACTGTAACTAAAAAATCTAAATTTCGTCATTTTATATGAAATAATCATCTATCTAAATTTATCAAAAAATGACAAAATTCATTTTGAATCACATCTAACATAAAATAATTGATTTTTGTAAATATAGTTTTGAACACAAATTTGAATATAGATATTTTTGAGATAACATTTTAAATTTGACGTCAGATCATTTTTGTATTTAAAGACTTCTGAATAAATTTCCAATTATTTTACGTTGTTTGTTATAATGTTTATAGCCTGTTATATTTTATGAATTAAAATTATTTATTAAAATGTTTTTTGATATTTCATATCATCTTTTAGATTAAAATTTATTTTATAATACTTCTAACTCTCGATGCATATTTAATTTGAGGAATAAAAATTATTTCATTCCGAACAGTATGTGGCATAACTATTTCTCGATGTTCATTTCATTTTATTTCCGATCATTTTACATTATATAGGATAATATTGACACTAGCAGAGTGCCTTTTAAAAGTTGTAATTAAATTCAGTGATTCTCATTTTTATCAATTAAATTTCAGTAATCATGTTTAAAAATTGTACTCCTTCACTCAAACAACTTTTCTTTTTTACAATAAAATTTCATTTTAAACAAGACATTACTTTATTGAAATTGATTTAAAAAACCTGTTAATACGTTTTAATTCATTAAAAATCATTATATTCATACCACGAATAAAAAGTATTTAAAATTCACTGCCACTCGATCAGAATGATCGTTCAACAAAGTAACATAATTATATACAACAATATATAACTATGACGGATAATTTATAACTCAAAAGAATAATAAACAAAATTAGCGATGTATACAAATTTACATTTATATTCATTTAATTTCATCTTTACATTTTTAATGCGAAAAAAGAATGAAAATGCTAGCAAACACAAAAAGTGATAGTTGTTGACACAAAAGAATGATGTATTAAGACAGTTAATATCCACGAAGACGTTTCAGGAAATGTAAATGAGGGGATGAGGAGCACTTCTGAAGTACAATGAGATGGTGTGTTTGTACACTCAGAAAAATTAAATTGAAACTGTCGGCCAAATTAACCACTTGGCGAACGTCAAATTTTACAGTTAGTTCATGGATTCAACATTTGCGAAACTCAAGTGCGCGCTTGAAATTGAATAATTCGAAACATGACGTCGATTTGAAAAGTTTAAAAAATCTCATGACTCAGGCACTTTTCAAAACTTTTGCCAATTCCCTCGATTTTAAAACTTTCAAATCATCACGAATAACTCGCCCGCGATGCTGAATATTTGATCCAATATTTGATAAATATTTTATGTTCATATTTTACGATATAACATTGGAGAAGTGATTTATAATTACAAACTGTTGCTTCCGACACGTGAAAGCATTTTTTCCGCAATGAGAAATTCAAACAGACGAGAACTCCATTGTGCGCATAGTAAGTCGTATCGTAAAAATGATGATATCCAAAGTATGAAATTTTCATTTGAAGTTTCATTCGAGCAGGCAGTAAAAAGGCAGACAGAAAATGATAGAATATAAACGTAAAACTTGGACGTAATCTGATAAACGAATACAATTTAAGTTATAATAATTTAAAATCCAAAAATTATTTCCTCTCCTTTTTTTTTGCTTTATATTTTTAAGACCATAGATTTTTTTATTTTGCGACGTTGTGGAGTGGAAAAAGTAAGTATTTGCGAGTCGCCGTCAACATTGAACTTATAAATTTAACTTCGCCAAACATTTTGTACATGTTTGTTGAAAAAACCGAATTCCGTGAATTGACTAGAACTTTTTTGCGTGTTCAATCTTGAACTTTTCACATTTCAACTACAATTCTAAATACACTCCTAATACCTAAGGCGCTCAAATATAAAACTCCTTAACGTTTGCAAAGTTTGCCGAACGATTAAAGACATCAATTGAATAATTCAAAAGCCTTTACGGGCCGAGCTTAAATATTTCACGGATGTTTTTGGCCGCGCAAATGACGATACATCCGAGCGATGTTAAACATTGATCCGAAATTTTGCGACGTCGCAGCCAATCGAACGCGCGAAAATTTAACCGCGGGACTTTATTTCCTAAAACTCGGCAATAATGCGGCTAAAGTTTCTTTGAACTTATTTCGGTCGGAATAATTAAGGAAAAAGGAACAGGCGACCTTTTCCCGCATTTCCTCGTCTTACATTCAAATCCGATTTCTCACACGAAATGCAATATGTTGCGCGAATAAACGAAGACACGAAAAAAGAAAACGCCAAATCATAACGAAAACATAAAATGCTATAATAGAGAAAAGGACGTGAATATTTACGCGTCCGCCATCGTAATCCAAAGATTACCTTATTACGGAAATAAAATATTACCCGAGTGAACAAAATTCTGATCGCTCAAATATCTTATTTTGAACATCAGACATTGCAGTCTAATCATAAAGTAAACAAGATTTTGCATATTCAAATTTTTATGAAATTAAATCACATAATGATCAAATATTGATTATCACAACATGTTGTGTTGTGATCATTTTCAAAAATATAGTAAGATAACACTTCTGATCATTTTTAATCATTAATTACACGGTGAATTTTTAAAATTTAAAAAATTTAATCATATAAATCGTAATTTGATCATTTTGCGATGTCATATTTTGATCATGAAAATTTTGAAATATCAAATTTTGTTTTAAATTTGATTTCAATGATCATTTCATGATGATCGCACGTCCTTATTTCCAGATAATTATAAAATATGATCGATAACTTATACAAAAATCACTTTTTAAATTATCAGTGATCAAATTACGATCAAAAATATCAATAATTGATCTTATTATAATTTTTTATCACTGATCCCTCAATTAGTGATCACATAGTGATCTTATTACGTTCATGAAATGATCATAAAATGAACACTTCGAAATCTAATTTCAAAACAAAATATCATTTCGATAAAATATCAAAATTATTGTTTTGATAATCAAATATCAAAACATTTGACATTTCAAAATCATAATCATCTCATGATCCAAATATGACATCACAACATGATCAAATTAAGTTCTTTAATTGATGAGAATTTCTTCACTTTAGTTAGTTTATAAAAAATGATCCATTTACATAGATAATTAAGTTTAGCAATTTAACATTTATTAATATTTCATAAAACATGTTTAAAACCGATTTTGAAATATTTCTTTCTGTCTGCTCTCTTTGGTCAGCTCATAGACGTGATGCAAAGTGCGAAAAAGTTGAGACACTCACAAACGATTCGTACAATCGCGACGGCATTTTTTAATCAACAGAGCTGGAAAGTTGAAAGAAAATGATCGCGACAAAAGCAAAAACATTGATACACTGGCGCGTATCACTTCCGTTTCCTTATTTCGATTTTTTGCTTTTGTTGAGTGCTTTCCACGTTTATGATGATAACAGTAATTTCCCCGATGAGTTTTTCGACTAGGAGCTCGCGCGACAAGACGACAGATTATTTTTAACGACACGAATATGTTCACGTGAAAAATCAACGACGCTCACACAACGATATTTATGAACTCAAGTTTCTTGCTTATTGATTATGCATCTGCAAACGGTTACTTCGTCTCAATCAACAACCCGATAATCTGATTGATAAACGGGTGTTTTTTCTATCGTGTTTGTTTAAACAAAGTTTACGTACATAAATAAGGATATATGTAACACATTTTTTATTGACACAAGGTATATAAAAAGGTATTTCAAAATTGTCTTATATTTGCACAGCGGCGGAGTAGAAATTTGTCAATTAGTATTAATTCCGAATTACGGGTACGCGAAGAAAAATAGAATATCTTTTTTAGGAACTATTGCTGAAATTAGTATTCAAATATAATAAATTATCATTTTCCGCAATTTTGATTCTTTTTAAATCATCATTAACATTCTAATGAACTTAAAAATATGCTTTCCCAAATATAAAACAATTAAAGATTCAGATATAATCGTTACTTTGAAATAAACTTAGACAATTTAAAATAAAATCCATTTATATTCGCTAAATTCGTACCTTTTATTTCTTTGAAATTTTATTATATTACTTTCAAACGATTTTTAATTCCAATATATATTTTTAACATCAAAAATTGTACAATTCATAGTGTGTGATATTTTAGATATTTTTATTATTAGATAATTCGAAGCAAAAGTCTACCTATCTGCGCTAAATATTAGATTATTTCTTATATAATAATTTTTAATTTTGTATTACATAGCACATGTTCAACCGTTATATTCATCCTTCCATGTGATTTTATACAAACGTAAGATCAGAATTAAGGTATTATTCCATATAACGCAATCTGAGTATAAAGTCAAATCTGAGACATTTTACTTGTAAACGTAAGAATAAATTAGCGAGCCTGGAAAATGTAAAGCAAATTCACATTCGTATCAACAAAAATTAAATTCACGCCCAAGTAGGAATCTCACGGAGTGAAACTTTTTGATGACTTAGATCCAGCATGAATTTTAAGAGGAAACAATTTCGCATTTGGCGCTTCCATTTTAGAAAAACATTTTCTTATGTAGAGAAGAAAATTTGGATCCGGAAACAGCGAAGACACGAATACCAACTAATAAATGCGATGTTAATTTATGAAAGACAATTCGTATTTTTATTAACAATAAACATTCATTTGTATATTGTCTTTTAAATTATTACACTGTATCAAAATAATATTTAGTGAATGATTAAATTCGAAATTTATTGGAGTCACTTTTATTGTGATTTGATTGTTAATTTTTTCAAATCTGATTAATTTGTAAAAATATGTATTGTAATAAAACATAATTGACGGTACGTATAGGATTCGCAATATTTTTTTATTCAACGTAGACATTATTTAATAATGAATTTTACGAGGTTGGCACAACTTCTCTTTTCTAAATTAAGCTGACAACTCAATCTTGTCTTGTGAGCAATCTTGTAATTAAAAGATGAAAATGTAATTTTACGGGCATCGAGATAAAAGTATGTGTAAAAATGGCTCCTTCAATAGTTGAGTGTAGATACATTTTATTATTTATTCAAAATTAAAGTTGCATTGTTGTTCCAAATAGAAAATTCAATTTACACTCTATGTAATGTATAAACACAATAAACAAATAAAAATACTGAATTGCGCGAAAATGTTACAAATACTCCATGAAAAGCAAATGAATTTTACAAAATATAACAGTATATTTTTGCAGCGATTTCATTGGACTAAAGCTCGAGTGCGCTAATTCAACAAAATACGGTACCTACACGTACAGAATTTGCACGAATCCAAATAGCTGATTCGAAATTAAATTTCATTGATCTTTACAAATAATTGCTTAATCAAACAAATTTTAAGTTTTTAATCAATAAAATGATTTGTCGATTTAAGAAAATTTGCCCGAAAATGAACAAAATATTTCAACCAATAGAATGTTGTATTTCGCGCGTCACATTTTTTATATTAATTTGCACATTATATTCTATTTATAAAATCGATTTTATATCTTACTTTCATTATATTTTGTTCTATTTATATATCTATGTCTGTGTTCGTATTTGTGTATGTACATATGTTCATGAAATATATAGATAGACGCATAAAAAATATTAAATATATATACATATGAAACTAGAAAATATTGTTAAAATATTCGCTTTCCATTTATTCAAGTCCCAAGGCATGGATTGATATAAAAAAGATATGAACTGAGACCCACATATTCGCTGCGTAACCCGAGCATATATCCGAGTATATAGCACCCTCGTATTATTTTTTCGCAGCGCATATTTTTCAGATATTGGAAAGCAGTTGAGCGAAATCAGGCAAACTGCCTTAATTGAGTTAGAAAAATGTTATCCGAAGCGATTATCAGGTCGATAAAAGATAGGGATGTAACAATGATTTCTGGAGGCATCTTGGATATTGGAGGGACAAATAGCTGAGAGCTCCGGTCGGATCGAATCTTTGGAGAAGCCGTGGATAATCAAACGACATGCGATTATGCAGCGGCCCCTCGCAATCTACAGCCGCCATCGTAACACCAGCGGCCATTATTATGACAAACCGTCGATAACTCAGAGCGGCATTAACGGCCCCCCGCGCCGTCAAGCAGCAACAATTTCTCCGCCGGCGTCCATCCAATTGCGCCAGCGAACAAAGCCTGGATTAACTCGGCCAATCGGCAAATAACGCAATTCGAAATGACTCCTTTTTTGTGGCTCGAGTGGCGCAGCAGGCTCAATGGAATATCAAAAACCAACGTACAAATAAGCGGCGGATCGATGCCGGCCCGACACAAAAGGGTTATTTAAAAGAGGGCGCTTTTGTCGCGCGGGAACCGGCGCGCCGAATTTCGCACCGGCGGAAGAACGAAACAACGAATGTTTGGCTTAGATTTGGCGAGTATCAGCCGCGCCAAAGCAAACAACAAGCCCAGACGTAATTGCGCGCTGCGCCGATGCCAATCCGAGATATTTTCTTCGCCGAGAGAGGAGGAAGGAGCCCAACGGCGTAATCCTCTCGGGTTTATGAATTTATACCCGGACGGCCTTTGTCTTGCCGGGTTCAATGCACGCCAACTATTAAATGGGATTTCCGCGATTGTTTCAAACCCGCGAGTGCCAAAAAGAGGACGCTTTTCGGCCTCGCGGCTGAATCAAGTCGAGAACCTTTGTGCTATTCAGCCTTGTTATTAAGGGGGTCCGAACTTGTAATTGTGTAATAACACATTTTTAATGCTCTTCAACTGCTGGTTCTCAAAGTCCACTGCTTTCCACCGACATGACTCATCTTTAATTATTTTTCCCTGACATACTCTGCGCCTCTGAGAAATTATGAACAATTTTATCAAATCTCCATATTGTTTATTTTACTCGACAGTATTTTCACAGCTAACATTTCAACTAAAAAGCTTAGTTAATTTGAAACAAATGAATCGTAAGGATGTTCATGAAAAGTACAGTTTTCGCTCAGCCATGTTCACTAAGAAAATGAATTTGTATAAATGTTTCGTCAAGAAATTAAATTCTGTTATTGAGTGTTTAAGATAACTTGTTTAATTTAGCTGTGAGTTGAAATTGAAACATCTATGTTCCAATCTACAACATTTTACATTGTAGTCACCAAATTATCGTATATATTCACAGTCAAACCTTTTTTCAACGCGTATAGAAAAACATACTTTTCACATCGACAATATAAACAGTACTGCCTCATTGGTGTAAAATGTAATTTCATTTGCATGTAAATGGATCTGATTATTATTTCTCTACAGCACTGTAATTTATATTCTCATAGTAAACATTACATCGAATGTAACAACATGTAACTATACAGAAAACAGTTATTTTCTACACAGTGAAGGAGCTGTAAAAAATGATTTTTCGCTCAAAGGCTTAAATTGTGGTTGGAAAATGAACCATTTTCGTTGTAAAATACTAGTTGAACGTTTCAAAAATTGAATTTTTCAAGCTGTATATTTCTAGGATCTGTAATTCGTACAATTTAATCAGCAAATAATTTCCATCCATATAAGGCTTATCCGAATTTATCTATGCAATATCTTGTTATATCCTTATATATAATCATCCGCAGAGATTATATTTCTAGATGTAACATATTGCACTGTAAAATGTCAATTGTATTATAGTAGTAATTTAGATATGTAATATCTTAAACAATAATACAGTCAAATCGCAACTTTAAATTATGTGAATAATTTATTATACTTCAATTTCAGATACAAATAAGTTGAATTATTATTATGTATCTATTATCATCAATTATTAGGAATATTATATCAATCAATTTGTAATAGTATTTCAATGATAGAAATTCAATTGACTTACATCAAGCTGAATACTTAAATGACATGTAAATAAAATAAAATGTGTTTTAAGAATTAGTGTGAATACAATGTGAAAAAGCAGTTTTCCCAATGCAAATATTTTCAATCGAATTTGTTCGAATAAATTCCATGTTATCTTATTTATACAGCATTTCTTCTTTTTCGCGTAACTTTTAAAGATAAAAATGTATAAATATCAATTACTATTATTCTGTTTATATATTGAAACAAAAATTGAATGATTTTGAGATGAATCATTTGACGATAAAGTTTGCATATTAAACGTTTTTGCGTCAATTTTGTATGATAGTTCATTATAACTTTGATATTCTGTCAAACTTTTTACGCCGCGAGAAATAGAATGCAACAGCAGTTTTTGAAAACCGTGCCGTTAAAACTTAAAAAAATATATACTTATTTTGCCAACCAAATCAATAGATTATTATTCAACCGACAGCAAAAAATCAGAGCTTTGGTTCTCCGCTGAGTTCACAAAATACAAGCTAGATAGAAAGATCATCATAAATAAAGCCAAAATCTCGATATTTAAACAAAATAAAAGTGCGCGCTCGACGTCTAAATAAACATCGCAAATTCGATCTTGAATAGCCTGATTTCAATGTTTCCATCTTTTGCGTTAGTCTGCTTATATTCGATGCACTTATAGACAATTTTCAAACTACAATTTTAACAACATTTCCAAATTGAAAATGACTTTTATCGCAGACGAGCAGTCCAAAACTGGAAGTACTTCCCGCATGGAAAATATGTTGCCCAAATCAAATCAGTTCCTTTGTCCTGAAGTACAAAAAATCTCACGAAACATCAAACTACTTTTGTGCTAGTATCAAATTTAACAATCTGAAAGATATATACGCTTTTCGCATTCTAATAAGTGCAGAAAATGTATATGTAACAAATTCCGTTGAAAGATCAAAGCACAGTAAATAGATTTGCCGGAAATCCAAATTTGTTATCGTTAAAACGCTGAAAATCCAGAAACTGATTTTTCGATTTCCCAAGTATCGTTCACAAGTGGAGGTTGCATTACAAAATAAAATATCCGAGTACATAATTTATCACCAATATGAAAGCAATTGTTTAAATTTGTTCCATCCATGCTGATATAACAGCTCATGAATTTTCACGAACATAATTTTTCTCAATATGACGAACATTCGCAAAAGAAGAAGCAACATCGGCGAGGCCCTAAAATTACAATAACAGAGATTTAATAAAAAGTTATTACACTTCCAATAACCGTAGCTCACATAAATTCGACCGGAGGAACATGTACAACATTTGCACTCGACGTCTCGTTTCAACCAGTGCAGCCGCGTCGGGAAACGAAGAAAGGAAGAACAGGAAATGGAGGTCCTGCGGAATCCTCGCAGCCCCAGTCATAATTGAGGGGTCGCGTGATAGAACAGCTTAAGTCAAATTCATAAATATTGTTTATTGCCTAAATTACGTAGATTAAAGCCACAATCAATATAAGCGGCTACGACTTGAAAAAACACAAATCGCGCTGATAAAGTCCGATTGGGTGATAATTGATAATTAAATTTCAGCTGGCGATAAGGCTGGTCGATTTATGATCGCGAAAAAAGAAGAAAAGCGCCTTGGCGTGTTTTTGCGAAATTGATCACAACTTGGGGCGGAAGTTGGCTAATTTGTTTCGACATCTTGATGTGCCGTCGGCCTCGAAAAGTACAGTCGCAAAGTGACGTGTGTCGATATAAATTTAATCCGTGAGTTTCAATCAAATTCGAACGAAAAGCGTATCGATAAGGGCCGGCAGCACCGCGGTATAGCTTTTTTTGTCGAGTCAGTCGATATCGTCCATTGAAACGTATCCAATTTCCAAGCAGGTGTCAGATACGATGCAGGTGTCTGTATCATTTAACGAATAAAAGATCGCGAAACGGGGGGCATCGGGGCCAAACTTCTGGCGTGGAATCAATAGGCGGAAAAACGACAGGCCATTAATAGCGAGCTTGCATGCACGGAAAATATATGTTGGCCTGGTCAACGCCATATATCGCGGTATTGTCGAGGAGTCGCTGTTGCGGGGTCATCGAGTCTGATAAATCGCCGTCGGAAAGCTGCTTTGCCTCGAGTGAAAGCACGAATTTGATAAGGGGTAGGATTTAAGCGGAGGTGTCAACACGTACACACACATGGCCACACAGACGAGGACGTTGACGGGTATATATATATGTGTGTATGTGTATAGATACATGTCTATATACATATGTGTACACAGGACGAGCAGAGACAGAAGCACTACCGCAGTATGACATCAAAGACCGCGCGCACCCCGGTTGTAAACAGGGGTCCGGCATGGCCAAGAGAAAGCTTACATTTCTCGTGTTGCGAGGCTGTTCCAAAGACCTGGATTTCTACGCTAGTGTCTCTTCGTCGTGGCGACTACTGTGGTGCAGCTTTCAGTCAGGATTACTCGTGTCAGGATCGCGCATGCGCGTACACGTTACAACATGGCACAGCATAGCGCACTTCCTGGAACCGAAGTCCACTGTCCGAATCGTCCAAGTCTCACGAAATCACTGCAGAGAGCACCGTTTCGTCCTGGCCCTGCCAGAACCTTAACAAACGACAACAGACTCCCGAGCTTTTTCTTATCGACAAGTCCACCAACGACTGTTAGAGCTTTCCCGGGGGTGGTTCGCGGTAGGAGAACCAGTTCCTGGGTTAAAAACCCAGAAGGACTCACTAACAGGGTTGGCCAGGCTGGGCCCGTGCTGGAGTCAGGCGGCCATGTTGGCAGCAGGCTGGTTCTCCTCGACTCCGCCGATATCGATCCGCAATTAGCTGCGCTTGGCGAGCGAGAGCGTCTGCTCTCGTGGCGGACGTGCGACGGGGACACGCGGCAGAGCGAGGACTGAGGTCGCTGCCACCTCGCGCGATCCGCAAGCGATCGCTCCGGAGGCGCGCGCACGTCGCGCGCCCTACCCTGTTGGGGGCGGCGTGCGCACGCGAATCCTTTTTTGCGCCAGCGCCGCTTCTTTCTCCGCTGCTTTTTTCTTGCGCCGCTGCGACACACGGCCCCTCGTGAGGCGCGGCGCCAGCACCGGGGCTGGCGGCCCCAGTGGCGGGGCCGCAAAAATAGATCGGCCGCGTATGTTATTTGCATGGCTAAATAGATGTTGTTCTCCGATATTCGATCGCCGGTTACTAAGGCGCCGGGGGTGTTTGTCCTCGCACAGCCGCCTCGCGCAACTTTTTCCACAAGCCCAACACTTAGCTGCGCTTTGTCATCCAAAAACACCGGTTGCGGCCCAACAAACGCACTATTTATTTGCTTACTAATGCCGCGTAATGCGCCGAGATATCATTGTGGCTTATTGATTTATGATGTCGATGCGCCAGACACTTTGTCCCAGTGGCGCGGGGATGTACGACTAAGACGCCACGGGGACTTGTAATCGCAGGCCGGATGAGTCGTTCAGATTAGGATATTATGTGCAAACTGCCTGCCGCTTTTTGTCCGGCCAAAATTATCTCGCAGACGAGTATTGTCGAGTCTTAATCCATGGTGTTATGGGGTCATTTGATCTGCGACCCGCATGCACAGATTTCAGATATTACATGAGAGATGATGTAATGACGAACCGATGACGGACAGTGGATTATGGAACTCTGTTCTCTAGATTATCATGGTTCTATTCCCCATGACCAGCTGTGATTGATTCGTGTTACATTTGTACGCACGTGTCACTTTTCTCTGTCATTCTTTTCAACTTGGTTTACAAAATTTGCCTGGTCCTCTTATACACTGTGTTTCGCTCAATTGTAAACGTTAACAAAATGAAACGTAATTTGCGTGATCTGTTATTTGGATAAGTTACTTCACTTGAAAAGTTTCTATTGCGTCTATTCTGGCAAGTACTTGTAAATGTTTGTATCAAAAATAAAACTGTTTAGAGAATACTGACTTTTACTTTAATTATCCTTTAGTGAGAAGTAATATTTGGGAAACAGTGGCAAACAAAATTGCGTAACTTCTGCAAACGCAAAAATGTTCAACACAAGTTCAAGAAACATTCAAAATTGAAACCTCTCTTAGACTTTATTGGTGATACTTCGAAAGTTGTTTGGACATTCCTTGGAGAAATTTTATTTCAAAGAATACTCAAACTTGTTCAGTTGTTAATTAAAAATTCATCTTCAAAGAGTTTGACAATTTTGAAGATGAATTATTATTTCATATTTTAAAATAACGTTACTGACATAAATATTATGTGTTTACAATACAATTTTACAACTGTAAATGTTATCCCTACTCTAAGTTAACATGTACACTTTACCAAAACAATGTAAAATAACATCATTATTACACCACCTGAAAGTTAAAATTGCAAAACTTGTATATACGACTATCATTATTTACAATAGATAAAATGCCTTCTAGCAATTATTAAAAAAATAGTCATTTAACTTACTATAATTAATCAAAAAAATTAGAATTCCCTATTATTAAGTTATTTACATAGCTTTTTATAATGAAATCAAGTGAAATATAATAAATCGTAATAAAGTTTATTATTTTTACAATTTACCATTTAAACTTTTTTATTCATAAACCGTGCAAAGTACATAAAAACGATATACAATCATAATGCGTTTGTAATGTTACATTAATTCATAGTACAATTACAATTATAATGTAAATTTACTACGTCAGCCATCGATTACGACAGCCACTGTACTTTTACAAAGTAATTTTTTGAATGCAGACTAAAACCTCCTCAGTCTATATAGCTAAATGCTAATTTATTATGTAATTCATAAAATATCAGTTAAATTGTATCATTGCGTTTTCATAAATTTCATTTTCATTTTTTTTCCTTCAAATAATACAAACTGAGAACAATAATTTCAAATAATTTTTTCCTCTAAATAATAAACGTATCAATCGATTTCTCTAATAAATTAAATATTTTATCACAAATATTATAATTTAAAAAGATGTAAATAAACTCCGAATTCACTATATCCTGTAGATGAAATGAAACTTTCATAGCATCGAATTATATTCGTGCGCATTTAAAAGCGATGTTCCTTTTTCAGCAATGACAAGCAAATATAAATACGAAAAATGTTTATCAATCCGAACTTCTCAGTTCATGATTTGTGCAGCAGTTGCGTGGCGACTAAGTCGCAGCGATTCACATCTGATGTATATCAGGATTTGCATAAATCGTCATTATTCTCAATCGCGAAGGTTTCGCTCGCAACAAAAACACGCGATAAATCAATTATGAACTCCCGCTTGTTTTCCCTTGCTAAAACTATATGATAAAGCGACTGATCTTTATCGAATAAATTATTAATTATCAATAACAGCAAGCCGCCGTCGGAGAATCTTTTCTTCGGCGCGCTCAAAAATCGCATCAATTTATCCAATCATTCATCCCGCGTTGGGTTTTTCTTGCTCATCCGCGGGTTGATGTTGATGTTACATTTGTGCGATTTCAAATTTCAAGCAGTTTGAAATAATGACAAAAAAACAGAAGAGAAAAGAAACGTCGAATCGAGCCCACTTATGCATTTTTATCGAGACTCGTTTCTACGTTTCTTCGTTGTACGTCGTCGCGGCGTCATCGTAACAGCGGATGTTGCCTGGATACCGTCTCATAACTGGCTGTATCTAGAGGCGTTGCCCGTCGTCGATACTCCTGCGCGCCAATATGCATCAAATGTTTAATGTAATTAAAATTTCTTCGCCCATTACATTATGTTAATATTCAGCTGCAGTCATCCAACTTGGCCGAATCCAATATGTACGACTCGACCCGAACTCTGCCCCAATTCCGTTCGACTGACTGCGAGATTTGTCAAACTCCACCGACTTTAAACTTTGCTCTCCCACGACTTTGCCGACAAAAAAAAGAACGAAACAAAAAAAGTACAACGTAAAATAAGAGTCGCGCTTCCTCGATGGAGTTGTTCAATCCCGTTACATTTCCGCTTCTCGTATTGATGAAATTTCCGTGCCTTATTTTTGCGAATATTCGCTCTGAATAATTTAGAGACTCCTGTCATGTCGCTGGCTCTCGCATTATTTTATCCAACTTATACGGGAAGAAAAATCTTGCGTCGCAAAAGTGACCATATTATGTTTCGAGTGGGAAGAGCCGCTCAGATTTGTCAAACTGTTTTTCATGGAAAAATTATAATATCGAACTGGATATTATAGACAAGTTTTCTCGAAGTTTTTTACAACCGTATCATTTTTCAACGAAATGAGAGGTGAGATTTTTACTCATTAATATTGTTTTATCAAATTAATTAGTTTAGAAAAATAATTAGAGGAAGATGAGAAGGAATGATTGAACTGGTGATTTTGAAAGGAATTTTAATGTGGTAGTGCAAATTTTATTTTATATCGAAAAATATGTCCAATGCAATGATGAGAATTCTTGAAAAGAAATAGATCTTAAGTATATGTTCGCTATGAGTTTGATATTTATTTATAAATAAAAGAAAAATTCGTAGTTGCTGCGCCGATTTATTTATTCGATGTGATGATGACGCGAAATTTATTATTAATCAATTGAATGTACAGGGTGTTCGAACAATACGGTTCAAACCTGGGAAATCTTATCTTGGTGAAAAAGTAAAAAAAATTGTCTATTATTTTTAGAACTATTCAAAAATGTACAAAGACACTCTCTTTCTTTTCCTAATGAATTCCGTTCATTTTTAACGTAAAAAAATGAACTGTAAATTTACATATCTCTAGCAAAAACTGTGAAAATAATGTTTTCAAATTATGAAATTTTCTAGATTTTTATACTTTTCAAACCAATCATGTACTTATTAATTTTTTTAAATCTTCTAATTACTTTGATTTTTTTCACATATTTACAATCTTTACTTTTTTAAAAGCATGAATTTCGTTTTTTGAACTAATTTCAAACATTGCAATTTTTTGTAATTTTAAACATTGCAAACATTTTTACATTTTATACCATGTTTAAACATTCAAACATCAAAAACATTAAATTTCGGACTCAATTAATTCAGGCTATTCGAAAACAATAAATCTTACTTAATTAAAACACATTACAGAAAGGAAAAATTGTTAATGATTTGTCAGACTTTTTTGGTAGAACAAAGGATGACGATTAATCGTTGACCGACAATCTCGATTAACACTAGGAAACAGTTCAGACTGTTTGAATTACAATCTAGAATGCATAATTAACCTTGGACTATTCTTTTTTACAGATCAGGACGGCAATACAAATACTGTTGACTGTGAAGTCATTAAGTTCTTTTAATGTATAGAAAATAAAATAAAAAAAAGTTAGATTATTTGAATATTACTTAAAATTCTATCGAAATAAAGTAAAAAAACAACAAAAATAGAATGTTGTATCTATGAATTAGAAAATACAACTCTTATTAAATATTTTGTCTGTTTCATTGTTTTGTTTGAAAATCATAAAAAATTGTAAAATTTACCCACAAAATTTATTTAAAAATTTTTCATTTTTGTTGAAAAATTCAATTGGGACCGTAAGCTACTTTTAATACGAGTGATGTTAGTCACGAGTACGTCGTATAATAAGTAGCTTACGGTCTCCACTGAAGTTAGCAACAAAGTCGTAAAGCAGCGTTTATTCCACGGGTGGAAGTACGCCCTAAGTACAAATATACTATTCCGTCTTGAGTTATTAATATAAATGTCATGAATATTTTTTTCTCTAAATACAGTAAAAAGATAAAAGTTTTTACTTAAATTTTCAATAAATAAATATTTAAAAATAAAACTGATTTTTTTCTCCGAAGAGTTCGAAATTTTTTATAAACCATTCATCATCTTACTTATATAAAGAACTGAAACCAATTTTTAATCCTTTATTGATTTTCTTGTGAGATTTTGTTGTGAGAAAATTTTCGTTTATCTCTAAAAACTTTAAATG
>JABFQD010001565.1:0-17862 GCA_022817045.1 Psix sp. ZL-2020 | reverse complement strand
AAATAATGAAATGAAATTTATTCCTGTCAGTTAAAAAAATCATATGTTGATTTATTTCTTAATTTGAAACAAATATAACGAATGCAAAATATATATTTTTTATTAATATAAAATAATAAAAACTATTTTAGAACCAAAACAACGGACACCTATTGATAACAAGGATCCTTACAATTCAGTAATTATCTGTATAAAATGCCCGATGACATTTACAAGACAATGCAATTACAAAAAGCATTTACAATCTACACATTCCATAATTGAACCTCCTTTCAAGAATAATCAACTATCTGAGAGTTCAACTATTAAAGAAAAACTTTTAGAGTGTACTCAATGTTCTAAAACCTTTGTCAGACAGTTCAACTTGTCAAAACATCTTGAAACCCATGCCATTCACCAATCTCTACCTTGTAAACTGTGTAACCAAGAATTTTTAGATGAAATTAGTCTTAAGAAACACATGTCTAATACTCATAATATAATTCAAAATGATACCAAGGAAATAGAACTAAAAGAAGAAAGTGAGAAAAGTGAATTGTGCTGTACAATATGCCAGCGAAATTTTTTCTACGAGTCTGCTCTTGAAAAGCATAAGGAGTTACATTTAAAAAAAGAAGCTAATTTTTGCTGCTCTTTCTGTCCTCAAAAGTTTTTTCAAAAGACAAACCTCGTTCAACATGAATATACCCACACAAGGCCAGGATATTCCTGTTACATTTGTAAGAAAACTTTTCATAAAGTTCACCACTTAAAGACTCATCTTCGATTGCATAGTAAAAGTAATCTCAAGATGAATTGTGACAAATGTGGCAAGTACTTCACTTCGAAAACGAATCTGGAAATGCATATTAGAGATCACTCTAGACCACCGCGATTCAAATGCAAAGGCTGCGATGCCGAATTTACGAGTAAAAATTCGTACATGAGACATATGCAAATAAAAATTAAAAATAGTACAAAATATCGTTGTGCGTACTGTGGCAAGGTTTGTTGCCATCAAAAAAACCTTCATGCTCATTTAACCACACATAATATTAGCAATATTTCCTTCAGGTAAACGTAAATTTTTCTGATTTGGAAATATTTATACAGTAAGTCATTTATATAAAGTGATATCTATATTTAATTATTCTTCTATTTTACAGGTGCAATCATTGTGACTTAAATTTTATCAATTCGTTTGATTTTCGTAAACATTTGTATTCTCATATGACAGTCGAAGAACATCAATACTTTTGTGATTCCTGCAATGACGTGTTTCCATCTGATGTAAGCTTATTGAAGCATAAAAATTCAGAAAATGGAATACCATTGCAATGCATTGATTGTGATAATACTTTTGGATGTTCATTCAGTTTACAAAAACATATTTGTAATAGTAAAAATTATCAAATTAAGTTGAACAATGATATTGAAAATAACATTTTGGACACTTATTCAGAGGAACTGCTCGAAGCAACTTCGTATAAAGTTCCATTAAATAAAATAAGACATAGAGATCATACTTATGCGCTACAGTCATGGCCTATTAAACCATACAAATGTAATAAGTGTGGAACACATTTTTGTCGTTTGGTCAATCTTGAAAAACATATCCAACAAATCCATTGTAAGTATTATAAAATATTTTCTATTATATCCATTCAATTTACAATATTTAATCATATGTCACAAAACAAAATACTTTTAAGGAAAATTATTATGTTAAGAACATTAATCATTTCACAAAAAAATATTAGCATATGTGACATGAAACAATTTTATTTAATCATTAATTTACAAAAATTATTTATCATTCAACATTCAAAACCTTAAATTCATTTTGTTCAACAGTATTTTCTCTATCTGCGGAAAGTTCGGAAGAAAATTCTGAAGATGAACAAGAGGAGAACAAAAAGATCAAATTTAAAATACCTAAAATAACTTTAGTAACATCACTGCATCTAGAAAATGAGAAAGTATTTGTAAGTAGTGATAATATTCAAGATCATACTGTGGAACAGGATGAGCAACTTGTGGATCCTCTATCATTAGTAAGAAAATTGCTTAAAAATATTTATTATTTTCTTAAACATACGTACAATTTATATATATATGCATCTATAATTTTTTTGTTTAGGATAATCATCAAAATCTTAAAGACTTTAATATGGAAATTAATGATAGTCTTGAACCAGCAATAATTAAGGACATTATTAAAATCGAACCTCACCTGTTAGAAGAAGAAACACATCAGTTTAATATACTCGATATAAAGCAAGAAATGATTGACTACGACAATTATTAGTGATTTTTTATAAATTTAGTTTAATACTGTGATATATTTTCTAGTTTAACATTTTCAATTGATAACAACCAATTAATATTTTTGTTTTTGATATTTAACATTTATTGGAAATATTTATATATAAATCATTGGAAATGCAATATTTTTGTACAGAACTTCTTAGTTTTCTCTAGTGTGAAAGGTAAAGTAAAGAGACTAAGTAATACAAAATGAAACAAAGTTATTATTCATATATTAATACATTTTACATCTTACAGTACATTTAAGGTTCTCATCACGGTTTTATGTAACACTTGTATTACATGTGCTTAAAAACTACTTGATAATTAGTAAATAAAATAATAATTACTTTTACACAGAAAAAAAAAAAAAAAATTAACTTATTTTTTGAACAAAAACAGTCTTTAAGATACAAAGTGTTGCGCACTTAATCATAAATATATAGTCGGTTAAATCTATCCTAACGCGTTTAAATTTGAACATAACATAAAAGAAAATACTGTTCTACGTGCGGAGAATTGAAACAATCGAAATTCGCGTAATATATCGTTAGCGTTCTTCTCGTCAATTCTAGGTATTACCTAGTGTCAGCAAAGAACCCGTTGTTTCCGCCTTCGTGTACTAACGACCCGCACTAGCACATTACAATGCAACGAAATTTCGAAAAAAAATCCTGAAAACCTTCGTCAGTATTATGTTGGTGAAAGTTTGCACTACAAAATCCCTAATCTGTTTCGAATTGTTCAATTATTTATAGCTGCAAGTGATACAGTACACAAACGAATTTCAATTCGAATATGACGTCTACAGCATAATCTGTAAGCTGTTACAATACATTGAAACACTGATCTACGGATTGAGAAATCCTGCGATCGACAACTATCTGTTCGCGAACACTTATCTGTCATTCGACTTTTACCAATAAGATTAATATCGAATCGAACGTGAAAAATTGTCAATCAACCGACCGGAAACGTGGCGAGTGTTGGCAATTACAGTCGATGAGAGGGCTTTTTCTCACTCTGCAATAATCCCTGAATATGAGTTTAGTCCGTAGGATAAAAGCGTAGAATAGCTCTGCCTTGAATTTCTGAGTGGCACAATTTGTGTACCACATCTAGCGCTTGTTCAGCCGGGTAAACTGTGTGCGGGGGTGGTTCTATTTCCCCGGACGCTACGAGCGCGACCAACTCTCGTAGTTGCTCCAGAGTGCCGGGTTCTACTGGCTTTATACAAATCGAACGTTCTTCTGCACGCCTACTGAATTTCGGTAACAATCTATCCGCGACTTCTTTGATTACGAACACCACGCCACCTTTACTTAGACACTGCAAACTTCGGTGCAAACTGCGTGAGGTGGTACCAAAGTCGATCACCACATCTACTTCGCCTTTGCATGCATCCATAGTGCGTTCAATCAACTGTTTCTCATAGAGATCCTCACTCCATTGCACAACATTAACTCTGAAAAAAGAAAAACTATTAGAAAAGCGAACAAAATAGAAAATAATGCAATGCTAATTATTTGCAATGTTTTCATTGAGTCTTAAATATACATATTTTATGTTTATAATTAATCGTATGAAAAAATTGAGCAAAATATGAAAACTGAATTGTGACTTTTTATCTTTTTGATCATTTTTTCGTATGAAAATAAGTTAATTTTGTGTTTGTTTGATTTTGATTGTATCTATTGTGTTTAAAAAAAAGTAAAATCTGTGATATTAATAAAATAAAAAATTACAAATTTTCCATTTGAAAAAAATATTGTTTTGTCTATGATTCCATTTCGCCAAGATTTATTTATTCCATAATATATGTTGAAATTTTAGGGATGTTTACGAGGCTTTATAAAATTATCAGTACACTTTGTTTGACTAGAAATGAAGTTCCATTATTTTCTATTTAATCATTGAATTGAAACAAACATATGTGTATATACACATATAAAGTTTTCTGATATGATAATTTTCATGATAACACTTGCTAAATGCTATTATGATTAATATAAAAAATACAGAAAATTATAAAATAATTTGTAAAATATGCCACATATATCTAAATTACTATTTGATCTTGCAAATTTCACAGATGCTAAAACTGAACAAAATTATCAATTTTTATCTATTGAACCAAAAATAAAAGTTTTAGACCTTGCAAATGGCGGAAAAACAACTGAAACAGTTGCAGCATGATTTGGAATAATTTGACAAGCTGTTTTTTATATAATTTAAAAGCAGAATCAAATACAAACGAGGCAGAACGTAATGAAAGAGTAAGAGGTAGAGAAAACAAATTGTAGCATTCAAATTAGATGTTATGATTTAAAAAATGTATTTTCCATTGGTATTAACAAAGACAAGTCATTAACTAATGGTGTGACATCTTCTTAATTCCAAAACGAACGATGGCTGGTTCTTAAAATTTAAGTAGAGACATAGCATACGAGTTCTTAAAATGAAATAGAAACAATTTTTTAAGAACAATGAATTAATGATAGAATTTGTTACTTGGCTAACAGAATTCGTTAACAAAAATATATCATGAATACGAAGAAAATAAATTTTTATTCATATTCAATAACAAAATCATTCAAATGAGTCAGAATTCAATGACGATCCATGCGTTATAATGGTGTACTTATCACTAAATGTAACTGTGTTAGTCAAATCAATGGATCAAGGTGTCATTGAGACAATGAAATAAGCTTACCGTCAACATTTTTTGCAAAAAGTGCTTCTAACAAGCGAAGCCGAATCGCACACGTTGACAGAATTTGTAAAATGTTGGATTAATTTGGATGGTGTCGTGTTTTAGTTGCAACTTGAAATTTTGTTACCAAAAATGTCATCAAAAATGAATGTTAATAATTACGAACTTTTACATGAGGGTCAAAAAAGTTCTGAAAGCGATATAGATAGCAATAACTATCTTAAAGAAGAATGCATATTACTACATGCACAACACTATTTGGCTTGCTGGGTGAAAAGATTGTAATAGTTCTTTGTTGAATTGTTTTAATTAATTACAGAATTATGTCAAAAATAATGCAACAAGTCGAAAGAAAGTTGTTAAAAGAATTATATTGTGTATATCCAATACAGTTAATTTTGATTCAAATAGTCTGATCTAGGTTTATAAACTGAACAACCTTGAATAAATGTCTATATTTTGAAATTTTTTTTCTTGAGAACAATACTTGTTACACGTGTAAAGCATTATTAATCTATTTTATCAGCATTTGTCAAGGTTCGATAAAATAATCATTAGCGATAATAAACTGTTTGCAAGTTAATTTATTTTTGATATGAAATGATAGATGTGAATAAAAGATGTAATCAAGTATAAACATCTACTATCGTTAAAACGATGATTGTCTATCGTGTGACTATAAATATAAACATGTCTCTGAATGCTTACTATTTAGATCCCGACAGAAATTGATAATTTTAGCAAAATAAAACAATTGTACATTTATATAATTGTTTACAAATAATTGTGTTTACATGTATTTACGTAACAAAAAAGTATTACATCATTATTTTCTGTCTATATTTTATCTTTTGTTGTTAAACATATCTGTCGAAACCTTTTGTTTCAATGACTAAAATAAAATTTTGAATATTTTAGCGCTTTAAAGAATTTGAAGCTCAGACAGATAGAACATACGTTTCGTCATGTGTCCAAGTAAGACTTCGTAAACAATAAAAAGTGTGTCATTAAATAATATAAATATTATTCAATTCATCATATCAAATAATACAATTAAAAAATAAACAAAATCTTGAATTGTGTACATACCTCTGGTATTCTTGAGCCATCATAAGACCATCATCTTTAAGAGAAGCAATTGTTATGGTTACACGATCTTTCATATTTGTAAAATGATATGCAGCGATTCTGAGAGCCCAGAGAGCAAGACCACCAGTTCCAACAATGAGAATTTTGCAGACACTATTTTCACCACGCTCCTTTACCAAATTCTATAAAAAAAATCATAATGTAGATATTTCATAAAAGCTACAAAATATTTGTAAAATTCAAGTTCATTTAATTGAACAATCAAAATTAATATTATTCTATTAAATTAAAATAAGCTAATAAAAACATTTATGAAGATTTGTATTCTTTAAAATGTAATAATTTTAAAATAATTTACAACAAATGCTAAATTAACTCAAAACATTTAAACACTTGTTTCTCTAATTCAAAAGAAAAACAACATTTGGAAGGAAACTCGATAAATATTATTACAAAGATTCGTAAAAGGTATTTATAAAGAAATCTTGGCACACTTTTGTACGATATGACTATATACGTTACAAATACTATTCAACAATTATAGGTAAATATCTTGATGCTACATTATCTTCAATAAAATGCTTTTTAATTTTCGAATTAGTAACTTGTTACCAATAATCATTTTATTTTCATCTAATTATTACCATTAAATTCCCGTTTTATTTACTTTATTTAATATTTCGAAATCCATAATTTCAAATTTAATTGTAACTTTTTAGAACTTGAATTACTAGTTTTCCCCTTTACAACTTCAGCTTTTACTTTTACATAAATAGTTTTTTACCTGTACATGTTCATGTGCTGCAAAAACTGTGTTCATTGCCAAAAGAGCCCCAGCAGGTAGCATAGCTGCGACACTGAGAGGCATATGATCAGGGATTTTGATGAGATATTTGAGATCATGAACAACCAAGTACTCGACATAACCGTTAGGTACGTTTTCGTACGGGTATAAAATGACTCGGTCTCCAATACTGAAGTTGCAGTCACTGGGTACATCCGAGCCCAAGGACTCTACCACACCGGCGACTTCATAGCCAGGAAAAAGTGCAGCGTCTCGGACACCATGGTGGGACAAAACCAGCGGATAGTCTCCCTCGACAGAGACCTCGGTCGCGAGGCTGCTGCCACTGGAAACAGATGCGAGGCTGGAAAGACTTGGAGAACGACGTGGCTGGTAACAAGCGCCAGCACATGCTACCCGAATTCTGGCTCCATGCGCCGGCACGTCTGGCACAGGAACATCACAGCTGAACACCAGTTCCCGACCTGACACACTCGGACTTTCTATTGACAATTGACGGCACAATTTGTTCATTTTCTTCTCTCTGGAAATATCATAGAATAATTAATATCATATATTAATATTTACTTTTTATTTATAGAACATGACAAATTGGAAAATAATAAACATAGTCAAAAACAATTGCCTAAGGTAATGAAGTTGGAGAAAAAAATATAGTGAAGCTTGGAGACAAGGATGGAGATATAGGCAACACTATATAAGAAATTGAGAATTACATTAGGATAATCAGAGAACAGAAAAAGAATTAAGTGTGATAACAGATAACTCGCATCAGCCTTGCTAAATTTATAGGATTCCGTGTTTTACGATTAAGTAACCTTATCTTATGCAGTTTTTTAATGTTTAAAAATAATGTCCGATGTTTGTGTTGTGATGGAAAGATGTAGATGTAGGTCAGCGATAAGCGTTAAATGATGAATGCAGATTCGGTAAAAAAGTGATGTGAAATTTTGTTTTGATGTTCTTATGACCAGTAGAATTCCGTTGTTATCATTAGACTCGGATCGAAACTGCTGATTTTATTAAGTAACTTTATACTACAATGTTAATTATTACATGACTACAGATAATTATTTGTGTAACAAAAACAGATTAATAATTAAATATATTTAATTTAAGATTCAATGTAATAAAAGATTTAATTTCATTTCGATATAACCAATGATGAATTTTAATGCCGAATTTACAGTTATTTGCAGGATAATTCGTTAACATTAATATTCGAAATCTATTAATTCTTATAAAATCGTACCCATTGTAACTGGAGAAAGTAGTGTGATGTGTATTTGCAGAAATGGGTACCAATTCAATTGGCATTTTTGCAGTATTAATGTTCCAAGTATTCCCCAAAAAATATTTTAGTTGAAGTGAAAGGCTTATGTTCACAAACGATTTAAACAAACACTTAAAAGGCTTTGTTTTGCCACAAAAAGCACGGCACTAGACACTGTCTTAAGAATCATACTAAATTTACTAAATCGCTTTTGGTATAGCTCACCGCTTTTATAGAAGCGTGTTATGAGTAACCTGGGGAGACATCTGACCAATCACAGGAGGAGCACTCACCGAATGCGTGCTTCAGCAATCGCGACTTTTCCAGATTTCAAACACAACACCCATATAATTCATATTTATCAATCGATATTTTTAGGATTTTAAATTTCCGACAAAGCGCGATAATCTATTGAAGATGAGCGAAAAGAGATTTCATTGTTGAATTGAGTTAAAAACAAAAAGCAAATAGAGAAATTAAGTCAACTGTTTACAAGAAATGTTATTCAAGATTTCCTTTTTAGTAAATTTTGCGTTTAGGACGTTTCTCAATGTTTAACATTTCTGTATAAATTCATAAAGAATCTTTATTTCAATAATATGATTGAAACAATGTTTTGGAGATTTTTTTACATTCCAACATCGTATTTACTACTTCTCTCTGAAGTCGCGACTAAAATATTAACAATACAATTTTTACTTTTACAATACGAGAACATTTGTTAACTTAATATAATCAATGAAATTATATTCTTTATTAAACAAGTAATTTAAAACAATTTGAAAATAAAAATATTATAGACCAATTCATAATCATTCATTAAGTAATGTAACATTTTCATAGACTGAAGTTAATTTTCAAATAAATGTTAATATATTATAAAATTATTTCCTATATATTTTCAAGTGTTTTATATAATATATTTATTATAGAAATGAGTAATTATGTCACTTTCAGAAAAAGCGCAAATCACATACGCGAAAAATCCTCGTTTTTGTATACTAAAGTTAGAATATATATTTCAATTTTTTATTTACATAGCTAACATCGTCGTGTATTCTTATGTCGATTGTATTCTTTAATAATTTCAACATATTTTTTTCAGTGCTTCGCACATTGATCACGTTTAACAACCGTTCTTTTCTCGTGCGCAGTTACTTTTCATCAACATGTTTTCAACTAAGACTTATTTTCCAAGTCGCAAAATAAAAGAATTCTCATAAATTAGTGCAACACAACATGCGCAGTTGTATAACAGCAATATAACAATATCCAAATTTTGAAATACGTCATTTAAGTGTTTCATTTTGCGGCTTGAGAGTGCAATTTAAATTGCAAACCAAACAGACCTTATTGAACTTTTGTTTGTTTTTTTTCTTTCAAATTGTTATTTATACGTTGGTATACGTGTAAAGGGTCTAGAGCGTATGTTTATTATATATGAAAAACTGTCTGGAAACCAGGAAGTCTGGGTGACTAACTATTTAAGTCAGACGATTTGCATCTGACTTTTCATAAACGGTTATATTTAGCAAATGACAGTAGAATCCTGGAATTGATTAAACACATCAATATAAACTCAAATAAATGATAGGATGATTACAGTTTGAAATTAAAATAAACAAATAAATTTGACTGTTTTAATCGGAATTATCCAAAAATAATTGTCATTTCACTATCTTATTTATCAAAATACTGTTATTTAAAAAACCGAATTAAAGTTGAAAGATTTTTATACGTTTATCATATAGATAATTTTGTTTGTGTTACTTGTGAACACTAATCGAGATGTACGTACTGACTGTATTTTAAGAACATTGACTGAGTAACAAAAGGAACTCGTTATATTATTTATTATTAATATTTTTCATGTTTCATCTTTATAAATAAACAGTATTTAATCGTAACTAAAATAAATGACGCGGTTTGATCCGAATTGTATAAGAAACAATGAAATTGCATTGTCATAATTGTTTACATTATATAAAGAAAACTAAATATATGTTTAGAAAATTTAATTATTCATATAAATTATTATAATCTTTTGACAAAAGAAATATTTATTAAACATATATATTATGTTCCTTTTTTCAGTTTTATAAATGACACATTGCATATATCCTGGAAATATTTTTGATACCAAACAAATTAAAAAAACAAACAAAACATCTTATCAAAGTGGACATTTTTATTTATTGGACAGACCATGTTATTTTATCTTGTTAAGGCGATCAACTTATGCAAGGAAATGTAAATATTAATAGTAAGAACTATATTATCATTAAATTTATAATTTAATAAAGAATATTAAGAAATAAATATTGAGTCTGCACATTACAAAATTACACTGATGTGTAGATTTGGAATTGCGTATGGCCAAGCGAGCACCTGTGTAAGTTTACACGAGATTCATTCTGTAAAAACGGGTGGGGGAAGGCGATCGATGTCGGGAAACGGCTCACGCCGAGATCACGTGCAACTCAGCCGTCGACCGCGTGTTCATGTTTCTTTCTCTTGTTCCGTAGTGCTATTCGCGCGAATAGTATTTAGCAGACTAAGAATAACAAGGGTGTTGATGCGAATGAATGCAGAAACAAAAACATTATTTTTCATAGCAAAAATTAATTTTTTTAGATACTCTGAAATCCATCTGTTTATCAATGTATAATATGAACAAAAAATAATTGTAACCAATAGTTTCATTTATTTTAATCCAATAAACACATTTTAGAAACACGAAACGACTTCTGAGATGTATATAGATAATATTTTTTTTTAATGTATTCCATTTTTGTCAATATTTATTTGATTATGTTTATTATTTTGTTAGATAAGATGTTTACATAAACTAATAATTATATCATGTATTGAAGTGAAGAAAAAAGAAAATAAAAAGAGACCGAATTTTTATTCACCTGCACAAAGTTGATTGACCCTGTAGGTCATTGACAAGTTACGTTTAGCGTTTTTTATGTAACATTTCACAACACTACAGCAAACGGGTAAGTAACGCATAAAAGTACTCCAAGACAGTTTGGCTCCAGCTAAACTGGTTTTGCGTTACAAATATGACTCAATCACAGAGTGAGTTATCAAAATTTCAACTACCAAAAATGAGAACATTTTGAAACAAGTTTTGTCACAACAAATAAAAACTTTATTTTATCATTTACAATTTATTTAGAAAACACCTTTTTTCAGCAAAAACGTTGTAATATAAAATCATAAAACAGAGACAAAAAAGGAAAAAAGAAGACACCAAAAAGTAAAGAGACAAAATTATGCTGTTTTTTTTATACATTAATCAATAGAATAACAACAATGTGAATAGTAACATTAAGTAACATTAAGTTAACAGTTTATAAATAATATTCTCATCTCTTTTCAAAATGTGGCAGTTGTCAAGTTCATTTAAATCAACGTATTTTGTCGATGAAAGACAAAATATGAAAAAGCGTATGTCATCCTTGGAATAGGTCATCGTCGAACTCCAGAACCTCGACTCTTGCATAGATAAATCGCATACGCATATTGACTTATCTATACTTCTACGTTTTCAAACTGTCTCTTCTACTAAATTTATATATGCCATTCTCGCTGATGTCTCTGCTGATGCTTACCTACTTTTGTTTGCGCTTTGCATTACCAAGTCTAAAATTATTTAGTATCAACCGCAGTTATTGCTTGATAACAAACTTGACTGTAAAGCTTATCTTCGTTCTCTGTTTAATTTTAAGCAACTTAATGAGATGATAAACATTTGTATATAAATTAATAAGTTTCAATTTGTTTATTGCAATTTCTGTTTTTGCGAATAATTTATGAATCTTGGCATATTTTAACATTCAAATAAAGTGTTTCTTTATTTAGCACACATCTCATCTGCGCTTCATACAATGGGATTAACGCATTCAGTTGTGCAAAGTTGGACACAGTCAGAGACTATTTTGATTTGAAGAGGAGAATGCAACATTCGAAGTGGCAATAAAAAACGAATGATTTTTAGGTCTTTCAAGCTGAAAAATATTGGGTTAGGATTGCACCGAAGGAAACTCGAAAAAGATAATAATTGAAAGTAAATAAAAAGTGCACGAGGAAATGATGTAAGCAGATATTAAGCCAATGATGCAAATAACAGGTTTCACTTCTCACAAAGAAGTAAATAAAAGCGTGAAAATTTAAATCATGTTACTTTATTAATGCAGAGTTCTTGATCATCAACGTGACAATATTATGGTTTTGTTTACATCCATCGCTATGGAAGCGTTTAGACTTTTTTTAACGATCAGAAAATACAGAAATTTTTCCGCTGATTCTTGAAAGTAATGGATTACTATGGAATTGTTTTATCATGTTGTGTTTAATAAAAGCAGTTATGTTGTATATTTGAATTTTAAAAACAAAAAAATTCTTGCATTTATTTATCACGAGAAAAAATTAATACGATGAATACGTATTTATGATTTGATTAAATAATAAATACGTGACAGGAAAGAATGAATATATCCTGATCTTCGTTATTGTGGAGATGAGCTGATTCATTCGCATATTGTTTTAGTTATAAACAATGACTGATTGTAAATAAATTAAAAAGGTGTTTCAAGTTTACAAAGCGTCTATTTTGATGGCACAAGATTACAATAATAATCTGACTTTCATTATGAGTAATACGTCAAAATAATATCTAGATAGTGATCTTCTTTTTTTAAAATAAAATTCAAATCGTTAGTTTGAATCACTGATATTTAATTCAAGTCAACAATTTGTCATTTTGCATTGTAACAAAAGAATACCTAATTATGAAGAATTTTAGTGCACCATTTTTGCGATAAAGTTTATTCACATTATTGTTAATAGAACGATGTAAAAAATGATATCATTCTCACGTATTTCAATTAGATCCAATTTACACTAAGCCAAGGTCGAAATTACTATGAAAGCAGTTTCGATTGTATAACTCGATATTCTGAATGATAAATACAAGAAAACTGTTAATTAACGCGTAAGAACCAATTTATAATGTATTTGATGGAGAATAAATTGTATATTTCGTGGAAACCAGGCTTTTAGTGAATCGGCTACTTTCGTAAAAGTTCGATTTAGAAGTTACTTTGTACGACCAAGCGATTCGCTGATTTTCTTTTACTAGCGCTTGTAGAATGATAATATAAAAAAACGTTCGCTCTAAAATACAGTTAGAATCGTTTTCTTTGGTATTAAAGTACAGTTTTGCAGTTTGTTTTGAAACGCAATAGGCAAAAACTTTTCTCATTCAATTGTAATTAAACTTGGAGAAAATTGCGATTTAGTTGATGTGTTTATAAACTTAAAAATCACGTGTTAAAAATCTTTGACATAACCAATGTCATTAAAATTGACATTTGTGACAAATATTGAATTGTCATCTTATATCATTTCTCACATTACCATAGAAAATTAATAATACAGAACTGCCTTATGTAATTTCTTCACAGTTGAGCGGGTCAAGATAAACAACAATTTCAAACTCACGCACATATTAAACATTAACTTACAATACTTTAAAGCTTGTCACAATAATTTTATTTTGATTGCGATCAAAATATAAGCGATAAAAAAGATTCAAAGAAGCAAAATTTGGTCAACCCAATTAAATGAAACTCGTTTTTATGTAAAAAATGGCCAATTTATTTACTCACATATTAACACATTAATTAATTATTTAATGCTGGATTTATTATGTAGTGCAATTCATCCAGTGTTATTAAAATTAGTTGACTTTTTTTACAATTTTTTTCTTATTATTTTAAAACTTGTTCTCTTTTAATTTTGTCCGTAAGCTGTTTTTTACAAGACAAGTACTGAAAAATATGACCAATTGATTAATGATGCGACATATAAGCCGATTCATAAAGTGGCAGAATTGATTGTGATATTATATATGTTTGGCCCACACGTGGCTACATAGTTAAGTTATTTTCTGATAAGGATCTACAAAATCCTCTTATTTCAGCAATGCTAATTCTGATCCAGCAATTTCCGGCGAACAAAAATTGTTTACAAATTTGATCAAATTATTTTCTAATTTCATATTTCTATTCTTAAACTGAATCATGGCTTCTGCTCAATGACACAATGAAATCATCCTTGAGTATTTATATTAATGCATTTTTGCGTATTCCTGAAAACTTTGACCAGCCGAATTTTGCAATTAAAATTGTCTGGACTCGAAAATAAGTTTTTCTATTCAAACTCATATAAGTTGCAAGTCTATTCAAGTCATTTAAAAGGTCTTTATAAAAGCAGCAAATCAAAGCCCATAATCAAATTCCGTGAAATAAGTGACTGCAGTTGATGACTATTGATTCATTTGGCAAATGAAAATGATTCAGATCAAAATGTTAATTTCAGCAGAGTATTTAAAACCACCTTGACCTGGCGCAACTTCAGGTAGCTTTGAAAAAAATGTCACCAGGAAATGAAATTTTGTCTTGCATACGCAATTCGATCTATTTAACTAAGAATCATTATTTTGTTCAGCTGATTGATTCGCTATTCAACATTAAATGATGTGATTATTCAATGCGATTAAAATTGTTTTACAATTTGTTGCATTTAATCAAAATTAGATTAAAAAATTCTAATGATACTTTGATAATGTTTTGGTAGTAAATGGTTCAATTAAAACGTTTCAAACTAGTATGATAATAATATTAATATAGTGCTTAAAATATGATTAAAAATTGAAGCATTTTGTTTATATCATATTGTTAACATTTTTACAATATAGTTATAATAAATCTATTAGAACTAGTATTTCCATTAATGAAGCTCATTCTTAATTCTGGACTTAATTGTGTAAAACAGTAACGCATCATAATTAACATTTACCACGTATAAGGCTTTGCTTTCATTTTTAATAAACTCACCTGCAATCTCAGACTACGTTAAATATTAAAAAGCATTATAACTCAATTTTGGTTTATTATTGGAATCCTTTGTGGCTCAAATAAGTACTTCAAATTACAGTGAATCAACCGCATTACTCACTTTCCATTTAACTTATTGATGACAAAGAATATTGTTTCTTTCCCACAGTGTAAAACCAAACTATATTTAACCTTCTTTATTTCTGTCACCGAGATGTCATAGATGAAAGATAATGCAGCAATATTATTCTACATCTTAAATGAATTCGTGATTGTGAAGGACAGTGCCAAATTACATGGTGTTATGGTAGAAGCGACGTACCTTAAAAATTGACTTATTACAAATGGAAGGTTACTCGACGCTGTGGCAAATCGGTGATACTCGTCACGAAAAACTGCTCGATTACAAGTACAAAAGCGCCAGCGACAGTCCTTGACGAGCGTTTAGATCATAGTTGACGGTTCGCGCTATGGGAAGGCTTCGTTGAGTCTGACAATCTGAGGCAGTTATACATCATGACAGTAGGATCTACCCGATATTGCGAGAGGGCGCTTCGAGGGGAACGTTCATCGCGCCGACTCCGACACTCCGAAGCAAAACCTAGGACAAAACGGCTGAGGTGCTCTACTGTATGGATATAAGCACAACGTCCGTATCACGCATGCTTCTTCGGCCAAAGACCCTGCGATCGGTTTTGCAAACCATCTGATTCAAGGCTGCTCTTTGCAGCTGTTTACCCTACTCGCTCTTTTCTTATCGATCTTTTATTTCACTTTCATCTTATTTTAATATTAACTGCTATAATTCATCTTAGTCAGTTAACTTATTTACCGATGGGAATAACAATTTATGTGCTTTTATGAATAAAGCAAATATTTTTAAAGAGTTGCGTTTATTTTTTTTTTAATAGAACGCTTTTATGAGCTTTCGATTTATGGAGAGGAAGTTGCGGTGCAGATAAATATACTGTTAAGGTGGATTAGTTTGATATGATATAAAATGCAATGTAGAAAGTATAAATTTTATTGTAAATATATTTACATTATATACAATGGAGCAATGATAGAATTCTGTGATTCGGGAAAAGAAAGTTGTGTTTTTAATCTGTAAAATATGAGATTATTTTTTTAAGCATAATTAATAGTGACATTATCATAAAATGATCTGTATGAAGATGTATTGACATGTCAAATAGGAGTTCATTCTTTTAATGATAAAAAAAATTATGGAATAGAAACTATATGTTCATGTTTTTTATTTTAAAAACATATTACATGAACAAATGTTTTATAGATTATGAAAATATTGGCGAATAATACAAAATGCAGTATAACAATTCATTTGTTTAGTTATTATAAATATCTTATCATTTTGAAGAACAATTCTTTGAGCATTGCCATGCATCAGTATATAACTCTTGTTGAAATATGAGAAGCAAGACCAAGTTGCATTATTCCATAAACTTATAACTATCTCTAGCAATGATATAAATAAAACGATATTATTTATATAACACAAATATAACAAAGTTTTTTCTTTCAACATTCCTAAAACACATCCAAGGAAAGATCAATTCCTATAATTTTTGCGAATACGAATTTGCTTTATTTTCATTCTCTTTGTTGAAATTCATCTCATTATCATCGTCAAAAAAGTTATCTAAAAATTCAAACGATTCAATCTTATCCGTATTATCAAGTAATTGTTCCGTCTCAGCATTGTTCTTCTGAACCTCACTCGATTGCCAATTGTTCGTTACGTCTGCACTGTTTTGATTTTCAAAATAGTCGTCAAAATCAAGGTCACTCACTGAGCCTATTGATTGAATGATTTCCAAGTTTGATGTGCTCACAACTCTTTCTTTGTGTGTGTATATGCTAACAAGACTATTTTGAGAAACCATCGCATAAAGATAAGTCTTGCTGATTATTAGTCCTACGTCCCTTAACAAAATCACAACTCCATAGTCTAATACGTTTGGATACTTGTTAATAATTTTGCAGTGCAAACAACATTCAATTTCTCCCGAAAAATCCTTCAATACGATTTTTGGGTTGTTCGAACTGTAGTCAATTGACTGGACTATACCAGCCATGTAAGGTACTTTGTTGTTTTGAAATTTTCGCGTTTTCGCTTTATGCTTGACACTTGCGATATCATAGCCTTTGAGAAAGTTGTCAGGAACGTCTTGCAGCATCAACTGCCAAGCACCTTCGGTGAAAAGATTTTTCGTTCGTTGTGAACAAAAACTTGTACAATCGAACTTCCCAACTGAATCTTCGTTTGAATTAGGATTATCTAAGATGTCATCAGTAATAGATGAATCGCTTGAATCATCAGGTAACAATCCAGCTGGACCAGGAAACTTTCTGACCAAAACTCGCTTAGGTAAAACAACAGGTTCTGTTTTTTTGAAACAATCTAAAACAAGTTTTCTTCTGTCTTTTGAGGTTTCCAGTTTTGACTCGTTTTGAATTTTAGGTGTTGAATGTGATATTTCATCGTTTTCTTGAACGGGTGTTAACCAGTCTGAATTGCCTCTCGAAGTCCCAGGTTTTACATCGAGTATAGTTTCAGATAATAAATTAGATTTATTTACTTGGTTAACAGTAATTAGTGACGGAGGTGTTAAGATTCTGTTGTTGATGTTGTTTGATTGTTTGGTATACGATGTGTTAGATTGTGATTGAGTATTAAGCATAGATTTTTGTGACTGAGCGATAAAAATGGAATTGCTTTGTTTCTCTTCGTTATTTTCTGTAAAATAATAAAAAAATTTAATAAAAA
>JABFQD010001564.1:0-17865 GCA_022817045.1 Psix sp. ZL-2020 | reverse complement strand
TATTCAACTGAAGTTGAACTATTTATTTGCTAACATTTTACGAATGTTAAAAATTTTAAAAACTCAAATTTTTCATTAACGTCATGAGTCAACAATAAATTTTTGTTCGATTGTGTTTGTATGGTTTCTCAAAATCCATTTTTAAATGAAATTTATATTTTGTTCGATAGTAATTAATATTATTCTCCTTCAGTCTGCAAATAATAGTATGAAAAAATTATTTGCAGATCCACATACCGATTTAATACATTTTTTTCGAATATTATATATATATTCTTTTTTTACAGCGCTATTGAAAATACTAATAATTTTTTTACTGTTATTCCTAAAGCAACAAGTTATTTTTGTGTTAATTGTGTATTTCGAATTTCAGGAAAAAATATTCAATTATTTGAGCCAAAGCGAATATCAAGTGATGGGTTTTGTCGTTCAATGTAATTCTTTCTGCTTTTTAAATTATTTTATATACTCTTCCAAAATAGTCCTTCTGCCGTATCGTTTAAGTGTTTGCACAAAATTATCTCCATTAAACATTAAAACAACAGCGGAGGCGACAAAATGTGAAAATGAAAATAAAAGTATGGTTAAAAGCTAGAATTATCACTCAAATGTGTACGATATGCGCATAAAGTTCGCAAAGGAGCTTAACAAAAATATCGTTAGCCAATTACAAAAGCGACTAGGTTTTTTTCAAAAATAACGATCTCTTATCCAACGACGTGAAACGAAACAAGCGTCTCCAAATTTATTCGCTCGCTAAGTGAAATTACATCGACGCGAGAGGCAATTACAAAGAATAACACCTGAAATCTTTGTGCGCGGACTATTTGTCTTCGTTTAGCTGTTTGAGCTACGAAAATCGCGGATGCCAGATTCCGCGGGATTTACGAGATTACGTTGCACCGGAATCGCGCGAGCGTAAAAAGGGAAACGACAAAAAATGACGAGTGAAATTTCAGCGAAAAAATACAGCAAAAAAAACAGCAGGAACAGCGATCTGACAAAAATAGCGGCGGGGGCGTTGCGCACAAAGGGAATTCCCCGTGGTACCAGGCGGCGCCACTCTCGCGAATGTTTTATCTTTTTCACACAGAGCGCGGGCGCTTATTGCGCGAGAAAACACTTGGCATGTAACGCAATCCGCAAGGGGAATGCAAGGATGATGAAAATTTGCCTGGCGCAGGAAAAAGGGAAACTGAATTTTCATTATTAACAGGTGAAGTAGTGTGCGTAAATTAATCATTGCCGTGCTAGTCAATTTATGCGCGGTTTTCCGCAAAATTCATCCAGCTCGAGGGCGCTCGTCACGTCATTATTATTTTTTATACTCCCGTCCGATTCAGTGCATCGAGGACGATGATACGCGTCTACACGAAGCCAACCGAGTTTCGTTTCGACCACGTGACTGATGTACCGATCGATTTTCCGTACGCTCAGATTATGAATTCTTTTTTCGCGGGGTGACAGAATACATAAGCCATCTTTTCAAAGACCAACTCAAGGATTTCACGAACCAAATATATGTGAGATTACAAGTTGATTTTTTGCCCCAAAAGAAAAGAGAGCAAAGTGTTTGGTTAACTGGATTTCAGTGAGAAACTGGAACGCACCGCTTAGGATGATCAAAAATCAACAGTAGTAGGAAAAATTATCAAAATGTTTGGATTCGCGCTCTCAACGGGGCTGATTAATTGACCGTAATTTGTCATAATATTTTAACTGGCTGAACGAAACCCAATGAAACAGAGCAAAAACGTTGTCTAATTAGTGTAATTGTTGTTCCATCGCTCATTGTAAAAAATGATAATAATTCCTTGAAATAATATTACAGCACAACAGCACACTCAATGATAAAAGTATAATTTTACATTACGGTCTTTTCATTCGGACAATTGGACCGTGATGAAATTCTTCGCCGACCGCGAAATCCGGCGATTCAATTTGAGGTAATTATCTAGATCAGTTTTCAAAGTAAATGATACGGATCATCGCAAAAATGCGCGGTGGTTACAGGGATATCTTTTCCAACACGCACGCGTTGATTATTAATTACGATAGCCATTACGTTTAATAAGTAAATTGAAATAATAACATATTACTAGCGCATCCAGAATGTAAATTAATTAAAACGAATGAGCATAGTAATGAGCGCAATGTGTATTCGGAAAATAACGCATCAATCTCATTTGCATAGTGGGTGTTGTAATGCGTCAATAACTGGATGTCCCGTGAACAAACGACGTACAAACGTGTATCACTATGATTGTTAGGCTTTGCTGCTGCGCGGATCCTTCCCTGAGATATTTTACGATTCCTTCCTCTCGACTGCATCCGTGCTATCGAGTCGTTCTTCGGGTTTTCTTTCAGCCTCGTCAGATGAAAAGAGGAAATTGAATTTTGCTTTATCAAAAGTGACGATATTGAAAAAAACGTCAGGACCTTCTTCGTTTCCCAGGCAATCCAGCTGATATAGATGCAAGTTCGCGTTGGTCCAAACCCTTCAAGACGACGATATCATAACAACTTTGTTCTCTCGCTTGTATTTTCGGCTGTAATTATTTACAGTTGCATCTTCGCTGCGCGAGCCACTTGGTTTGTCGTGCTTTGCAAGCATTCATCTCCGTTGCCGAAGTACCTTAATTTCCGGAGCTTCGAAATTCAGAACTGTGCCGGCATTCAAACATAGCAATACGTTATACGTACTTTATCAAGTCAATTTACAGCTTTTCTGTCGTTCGTTTTTACGTCCACATTTTTTGCGATCCATCTTCGAATTTCGCGTTCAAAAAAATCTGCTAGAATTAGTGCTAACCAGAAGCGTACTATCAAATGAAATAGGAGACTCGCGTGTTGCTTTTTCTCGGGACAAGTTTGATTGAAAATGTTGAAAGGTGTAAACGCGTTTTGAATGACACAGCACATTAGGGATGGCCGGGAAGCATGATGAATACGGAGCTTATGGAACGCATGGTCGGTCTTTATGGATAGGGATAGTTTTTAAGACCGCGTTCGGGAACTCGCCCTAAAGTAATATTTCGCTACGACCCTTCGAAAAAAGGTATATCTTGACAAATCAGACATGAGTAATGAAAAAATAAAAAATCGACGACTACTAATAATCGGGACTAACCCTCTATGAGTTTTATTTATTTACCATTATTTCCTGTTAGAATGGTCGTATTTTATCACACCCAAAAATATGGCAGTGACTGTTGGCTGAAAAATAGCTGTAGCATTGATTATAACAGTTTATAAACACATGATATCCAATAAAATAAGTTCGGTTACTACGAACTAAAAGTACATTTTTTTATTGCTCTAAAAAAGGATAATTGTTTCATTTTCAAATATAAACTTGAAATAGAACTTCGGATATGTTTTTACAAAATTCATATAACATCGATTTTTTAATTGAAGTTAAATATGAATACTCGTATCGATGATAAAAAAGTTATATTTATAGAAATGTTAAATATTTTTTTTCAAATGCATTATAGGTTTTGAAAAAAATCTTGTGTAATAATTTTAAAATTGTTACCTCTTATATATATACTCATTTCTCATATATATAGTTCTTCGAGATATCTTTTATTGGAACACTTTTTCTGTAAACATAAAAAACTGCTGTTCTCGGTAAACCGTTTCTGTTTTATTACACTGTAAGCAGATCTTAGCACGCTGATCCACACACATATAGATACAGAGCAGCTTAAAGATTCACATGAAAATTTTCAACCAACGTCAGTTTCATAAATCTGATATTTTAATTATAACCATATAACAGTTCACAATTTGATTAAACTGAAATGATGATGTAGGTTTTTGAATGGGACAATCACGCTAGCGCATGAATTCCAAAGTTTAATGAATTTTGATGAAATTCAAATGATTTTTCAGATAAATGCAAGGGAAAATGTCTATCTTTGTGAAAACATTTACTTTATAAATCATTAATTTTAAAGGTTTTTGCCACATTAATTCGAGATAGTACATGAAAAATTTTTTTACATCATCAACTGAAAATTAATATAAGCCTTTTTGACCCATATAATGTTCAAAATGTCATGCGATAAAGGTTTCTAACTAGGTGAATTGAATTTAAGCACAGAGCTCATTTAAATTATTTTCTGGTGAAACACAAATAACTAAAAATGAGTTAAAATATATTTTACTATATTTCATATTCCCCCCTTCTTTCATAAATTGTTATTCAGGTTCTATTCGTTTCTATTTACCTTTTTCTGAAAATTATGGAATTAAAAAAAAGTGAATATTCAGTATTTCAAATACTGATTTGTTTGTATTCTGCTACACACGTAAGTTTTTTGATTTTCAAATCGGACATTAAACATTGAAGATTTTTACAATGTGATTTACTTCTAAGACGGATATATATCTTAAAAATATGAATACCAGTTTGTTGAACTTAAACATTCTTAGTATAAATCCTAAATACACAATGTACATATAGTTTCAATAAAAAAATATATACTTAATATATACGTTTGAGCTTTATCCAACACTGCTTTGGAATTTAAAACTTTGTAATTTCGGAAAATCTATATTACTAAAAAATTTTATTTCCGTGACGGTATTCCATAATTACTTTGTCATTTTATAAAATATCCTAAATCACACTCCTAAAATCACTTCATGCTACAAATAATTAGTACTTTTACTGTAATACTACTGGATTTATTTAACAGTTGCAGCTTGTTGTTTTCTAGGAAACACCTAACCTACTTAATAAGTACTTTTGAAATAGAGTTCAGTTGTTCTAACAAGACATTTTTGCGAGCATGTTTATCGTCAAATCTAGGCTTAAGAAAGCGAATGAATCAGAAGGTACTTAGGCGGTAATACTATGTCTAAACACCCTGTCATTTGAGATCGCATGGTTAAGTACTGTATAAAGTGCAACGTCTTAAGTTAATAGGCCGAAAAAATAGAACACTGATAAAAACTTTACCCATAAGTCCACGAACAATTGTCATAAACGATGATCACTCCAAATAACATTAAGGGTTATTTTCTCAGAATCGCAATAAAAGATTCTGCCTATATTCCCAATCGATTTTTCGTCCAACTCGAAAAGACCTAATCGGCTATTGGTGGAAGGAAAAAGAACGATGCGAGCTTTGTAGGAGTAACGACGGAACGTCAAGCTAACGAGAATTTTTTTTAAACGGGCGCTTTTAAGAGCCCGTCAGAGTACAGTAACGACCACTGTAAAGACGCGCGTCGATAGGATCCCGCAGAATACGTCATTAACTGTACTAATAAGCGGAAATTGCCAACGCGAAACGTAACGTATGTAACCGGATTGTGTCTTTGCGTCGCTTGCAAGGACTTTATTGCGATGTTGCGCATTTCTTAATTGTCAACAATTTAGAAATTCGATGCATCGTATTGTTTGTTTACACAACTTGTCAACAATCGAGGTAAATAACAATAATAATAAACGTCGCGAACGTGACTGAAGGTGACATTGCAATTATGATGAAACTCGACGAATGCCGTTACCGGAAATAAAATTTATGCTATTTATTTGGGTATTTACCTACTTCAGCTTTATATATATATATATATATTTCACTAAATACAAACTTCATCAAAAAAAAAAAAAAATAAAGTAGTACCGTTTAGTAACCTTTTATGTAACACATGACAATGGAATAAATATTTTCTTTGTAAAAAGTGACTTTTCTATTATTACCACATAGACATTTAGTAAATGCTTACATGACATTTTAATTACCTTCTAAAGCCCTTTTAAAATTACTTGTATTATTAAAATAAATGATTAAGTATATAGATATTTATTGATTCTAACTAGCTTATTAGTTCTAGAAACCATGAAAAAATGTTACCGTTAAAATGTTTAGATAACGTTGCAGGAAAATATAATTAATTTTACCAAAACATTGAAGTAGCGACTGTTTGATGTCTAAATAAAGTTAATGATGCGTGGAAGTAAAGTATTCGAAGGTGGAAGTAACGCTTTGAAAATATTGTATATATCGTAACAGATTTGTAAAATTTGTTGGCAGAAATATCTCTGCTTCATCACTGTCATGAAATGTTATAGTAATGTTACTGTAATGTTTCACGCAATATAGCTTTAATATTGCTTCATTATTTCGTCTCTGTCAAGAGAGAAAAAAATGTTGTACAAAAACGCGCGCAAGATTTACATTTTGCAAAACATGTGTCACGACCATCGTGACGAGGAACCAAAGTTGCAAAACGAATTGTAACGTCATTTCTGTGAAAGCAGTCGTTTGCCAGGAAAACATGCACAATTTAGGTCAAAAGTAGTCAAAGCCACGACAAACGTGAAATCTTGGTTGTGCCAAAGATACAATTGAATAGCCATTGAATCGGGCGATTCCTCGTGTGCATAGACTGTCGCGGCGTGCGAAATTTGCGACCAGTTTTGTATCTTGGCAAGCATTTGCTGGCTGTCGAACGGCTCGTTTTCCAATTAATATTCCCTTGTTCCGTGACCTGGATTCGGTTACGAGCGAGATATAGAGCCGAACATAAACCACGCATTTATCTCGGCCGCTCATCACACGAACAAGCCCGTGCGTATGTTCGCACTGATTTGTACTGCTCTTGATAGTTCTGAATCCTAATTCGGTGATTAGTCTCTAGGATACTCTATCTGCGCTAGAGAAGGTAGCTTTTTACAGCGTATGCAGTGCGCGGGTTTTTCCCTCTCGGTCAGTTGCGCGTAGCGTAATCCCGAGAGCAGTTATGCACCTCATCCTCTTATCCACGAGCATGTTACAAAGTGATTAATCGAGTAATGCCGCACTGTGCGTGTACCCTCAAGCGGCTAAAGCCAAGCTCATACGATGAATACGGTGGTAACGAAGGATGCGGCGGCAAATAAAATATTTGCTGAGGTTCCGTAGCAAAGCGTCATGGGCAGGTGTGCCCGATTTGGACGCAGCTAATTGGGTCGTTCAGATCCGCATAATTATTCAAGCCCAACGAGACTTAGAAGAGCGAGATCTAATTAACAAATTTTTGCGACTCAGTATTGATCGTGCGCGAGCATCCCTTTTGGGTCTGGGGTGCCATCCATCAGGTTTCCCAAGGGAGGACGAAAATATGAAGACCAGGTCGAGCGAGAATGATGATGCACGCGTGGGTGTCTGGCCACGTAAAAAAGACACAAGGCAAAGGCATTTAAATTCAGCCCAAGCATGTGCGCGCGGATCATGTGACGCAACGGAAGGTCCCACGGGTCAGGAGTCTTGCACCTTATTCGCCTGTATATCATACGTCAAAACGTCGCTGATGCATTGAGACCATTCGCTTGTTCCTGGCCGCGTGACTCTTCATTTGCGGTAATCAACGCGCCAGACGAATTTATTACCGTCCGCACTGCTATCGATCGCGACTATCAATAACGCATTATTTGAATTACTTGCTATCAGAGGAGCGATGCTATTTGCACAGTCGCTGCTGCGTTCGTATAATTAATAGTCGATAGTATCATTAAATCGGTTAACGCGAACTAGCTGTTGCGCATTGGCGGGATCATCGGGTCTGATACGACCGCAACTTGTCTTTGGCTGCTCGCAATCAAGCCGTCCGAACAAATTTTTCATCCGATCGTTATGTTAATTAAACGTAATGACTAATGAAACAATACAGCGCTGTTGACTCGGCCGGTACAAAGCGCCGTTTTTCCAGCAATTATTCCAGCGCTCGAGCAATATTTTAGTCCGCTCGATATACCGCCGAAACAAATGGCCTCTGCAAACATTTACAAGCTGTCGAATTGATCATTCAGCCTGCTGGCTCGCCCCTCGCGAACCTCCACCTTCCAGTCCCCGCGGGGATTACGCGCATAGATCCGTTCTCCTTCGACTGCCGATATTTCTAGTGTAGCTTCAACTCGAGAGCAAATACGCCGCATCCTCATGGACGATCAACACGATTTACGTTTTATCCTGCTCACGAAACCCTTCATTATTCGCTCGTTTTGCTCGAGGATACGACCAAATGTGACGAGACCCCATCCCTACTTACACTCCACATTTTTTGAGTCGATCAAACGGCTCGCTCAAGGGCTTCCCGGCATCGTCAAGTGTTTACGTTCATGTTGCAGACGTGCGCTTTGCTCTCGCATATTCAAAATATCGATTGCGTCAATTAAGTGCTTCATTTTTGTACACAAATTCGAACGCACGCAGACACCCGACTTCAAGTTGTTTGCCCCGTTTTAAATGAATAAAAAATATGTACACTTAGAGATTCGAAATGCTTTTATACACTCATATGAATACGCAGTTTGTAACGTCATTTTTGGTTATAACAACTTAACAGGACCAGTTGGAATGACGGATGAAAGTCCAAAGCAGTCCCATATCGAATGTATTTTCGATAACAGCATAAACTGAAGCGCTTCCAACGCAGTTTTCAACCTGGTCAAACCTTCGATCAAAAGAGCAATACCTGCTTTGTATTTAAGGAACATGAACTTGGGCAATTTTTCATAGCCAGTCGGGAGCAGATATTTAGCTAAGAAGCCAAACACTTTGATATGCACACGATTGTACCAGTTTTTCCTTTGAAAGTTCGCGAACACAATTATTCGATCCGCGACGTGAAATTTTTCCAGCAAACTACTAATTTTACGCTTTTTTAATCCGCTGATTTCCATTGCCAGTATTCAAAGCTTTATAAGTTCGAACGAAGTTTCGAAATGGCAGATTCTTATCGTAAATCTCAAGACGGGGAGTTTTTTTGTGAGAAACTAATTCTAGCGCATATAAACACGTACGCATGGTTATAAAACACGTAAACTCACGTTAGCATTACAAATAAATCCAACTGGGATGATTCTCGTAGGTCTATAATGCGAGAAACAGGAAGCCCAGAGTAGTGTTTGGTCTCAATCGAGTTCGTGACGTAGAACACGTTCAATGCTTTACAGGATTGCGCACACGGGCTATGTCAACAACACAATAATTCCACAGTAAATGAGCGCTCGGTAAAAGCGCCTGCTTACGTAGCGAAACGTATCGAAAGAGCTTCGCAAATTATCGTGATTTTGGCGAAGCGTAAATTTGTGATTTGAAAGCTGCGCGTTTCGTGAAACCGCTGCACCTTTTTTCATTTATTTTCCAAGGACAAAATCTGCTGGCAGCTTCGTCCACTTTAAAAGGATCGAAAGTGTCGTAGGTACTTTGGCAAAAAGCAGCTAGGCTATTTAAGCGGTGCGCTTATCATTTGTATCATGATATAGAGCTGCATAATTTCATCGAAATAAATTCGCTAGAACGTATCTATAAGAGCAATATACGAGAAAATGTTTTGCTGCCGTCATCAGTTGAATGCGAATCGTGTACTGTGCAAGTTGGCTCAACTTCTGCTGGAGGGAGAAGCCACAAGAAAGAGAAAGAAGGGGTATCATTGGGAATCTCAGACTGGCTGTTTCGAAATTGTAGACGCGGCGAAATCGAGTTTTCACACTCACGAGATTTATGCCGGCGTGATACACCGCGAATAATTAGAATGCGAACCGCAAGTCCTTAAGACTGCAAAGCAGTGGCGGTGAAGAATTAGACAGAGGCGTCATTGTTAAACCGCGAATGAATAAAAAGAAGACGCGCGGAAGACATATTCCTGAATAGTAATTATTTCCAGACAGGAAGTCGCGAGGAGAGATTTACAAGAACACGACCTTTTCATAACTTCGAATTCAGCGACATCCTTTAGTCGAGATTTGAATCAGGAGAAATCAAATCAAATTTTGTACAATTAAAGAATAGAATTTCAAGGAAACGAGAAAAGAGCTGCAAACAATTTAAATGATTTGAATGAACGTTTCGTCAATATTAATTCCACGTTAAAATACAACCTTGTACATATTGAATTAACTTTATTATCGACTGTTTTTTATTCCTATCTATAATAATTTTCATAATCAACAATAATTTACAAGCTTTCAAACTATGGTTATGCAGATATCAAATTTTTGACTTAATTACGGTTAAAGGTACAATCAATATGAACAGAGGCATTTCGTTTCAAAAAATTCTTGTTACAAATAATTCAGTTGGAAAATAATTCAATATTAGACTTTATCGTTTAAAATCAATGACTTTGTCAACATTGATTTTTGACTGAACGTGAAATTATGATATGGCCATAAAATTATCATTTACATTACTGGTTACGGAAAACTCACATGCGTATTGTTTGATTCATCAAATTTTGTTTGATTTAAAGCTAGTTAGTACTATTGATTGATCAACAGAGCATTAACTTTTACTCGAAAAATATTTACATACATCAACAAATACATTACATCGATTTAACACATTTTAATTAAACGATTATAGATTGATTTAATCTTCAATTTTTACCGTGTCATCCGATGACATTAATATTAAATCATCGTTTATATAATTGATTTTTTTCATTCTAATTAGTCAATTTTAACTTCAACTAGCTTTATTGAACTTGAATGAAAAACATTGAAACATAATTAACATTGAGTTAACACTGATTTTTAGTAGATTTAATGATAAATCAACCTATATGATAACCGGTATAAATTTTTAAACTTATTTGAATAACATGTAGCATTTTAATAATTATATGATCATAAATAATCGATCAAATGAAGGTTATTTAATGTTGATAATCAACATCCGTCCAATATTGATTGTAAGCAGATCTTTCCTTGGGCTTTGGCTACATGAGAAAATTTACTTCAACTCAATCGTGATTCAATATTGATTCAATATTCTATTAACGCCTGAATAATTGATTAATTTCGGATTATTGAAGCTTTAGGGTCAGCGATAAATCAGTGATTCGTCACATGTTGAACAATAGCCAACGTTAAATCATCGTTATTGCGACTCTTTCAGAAATAAATAGTCTATTTTTTCTTCCACGGCTGGCGTTCAAAGGTGAAAGACGAAAGAAGCTTATTGTTAAGACTTGACCATTTAATGAGGAAAGGGATGGAAATACGATTGCTTGGAAGCACCTGACTGTATTAATTAAGCGCAACAACTATCTTGGGTTTTGCGTTGTTGACTGCAGCTTTATTGCATAAGTACGACACCCGTTGCAAGTGCTGTAATTCTTTGGAAGGCACGTACAAGCGACGTGCAAAACGCTAATGGCCTCCATCGCGTATGAAACTGTGAGGCTGACCGTACTAAAGGAAATGCACGATCTCCATTTCCTTCCTGCATCCATTCCTTCCTTCCTTCCTTCCGTCCTTCCTTCCTGTCGCCTTCTTTGGCAAATTTCTGCTACAACGAATTATTATTCTTCGGACTTTCTTCCGCACGTTCATCGCGATTGTGTCTTCGACTTATCACCAAATTGCTCAGATCGTTGCAATTATTTGTAGCATTTTTTTCAAATGCTACATGAACGATTTGTGGTTACCAAGAATTTCATTCGAAAATGGTTGCATCTTTTTGAAAAAAAAGACGCAACATCATTTGTTCGAGTAATTTGCGCAAAAATGATGGAATTGTTCATAATTCCACGTCAAAATGAGTTTGAAAACAAACTCTTTGTGTGGAGTTCTAGTTGGAAGAAATAATAATAGACTTTAATAGTCGAGTAGGAGAAGACAACAGTGGAATAAATGAAATCTCGCTGATGAAAAGTCAAAATTTCCATTCGAAGGCGTGACAAGAAGACGAAACACCATCTGAAACTTGCAGGAGGCGTGCAAACAAAAACTGTTAGACCTATATCTATCGAGAATCTAGGCGGAATCTTAATAACGTTGTCCAAGTTTCACAATTGGGCCATGTATCGGCATGATAAGACTGGATCAGAAGCCTAAGTAGATAAACTCTCATCCCTGTTGACACAATTAATCAGTATCGACTAACCATTTGGGCAAGAGAAACACCAAACAAAATCATGGAACGAAATTCGCGCTCAACTTCGGAACCGCCACCGGGCATCCTTGAACACAATTTTGCTTTTCTAAATAAATTCGTCCCACATCGCGAGCGCCCTCTTGGAATTGAAAGAAAAACACACGCAAACATCGAAAGTGAGCGGTGAGCAAATATTTCCGCCTGATACGTTCTGCTTGAATGGAAAAGTTGTTCGCCAAAGATTATGTGAAAAACGATGCTGAAAATAAACTCCGTTAAAAATAAATCTTATTTTCGCACTGGGAAATGACGAGATATCGGTGGTGACATCTCTGAATACGTAACATCATTTTTAATTCCCAGTGACTGACACTTGACAGTGCAATCTCCAGTCAAAAAGACAAACGTGAATGATCACTGCGGTTTCATTCGCAGCAAACACGTGCGAAGATAGAGATTTATTTCCAGGGGGATGACTCACTATAAATAAGTTAGCTTCGCGAAGTTCGCGAAGGGAAAACGAATCTAGCGACATGTTTGGTGCAAGATGCGCGCTTTTCATTTTCATATTTTTGCACGCTCGTTCGGTCGCGAATATGCCGCATGTACTCTAAACACTGAAGGCATTGTGAATCTACGAAACGAGTTGCGAAGTTTCGAGACGATATTTTATCCTCAGCACAATGCGAAAGGAATTTCAGCCAGAGTCGTAATTTTGTGCTTACAATGAGTTTATCGTAGCAATTGTTCTTGGCTTAGGTGTTTAAGATTCGCGCAATTCACAAAATTTATCTTGACCATCGCTACACTAAGCTGACAACCAATCTGACCTGATCGATTGTTCTTGCACTAACGAAGTCTTTCATTACTCATTAAGCTTCTTAGAAAAACCAAGCGAAGTATTTAATTCAACGCTTTTTATGAATATTGATTGCGCAATAATTTCCACCCGAATTAACGATTCATTTCAAAACGAAGCGAGTCTTTTTCAATATTTTTATATCAGCCAAAGAATAATTAGTCTTTTCGACTCTTTTGTCTTAAGCTTGTTAATATTTCTATACAGCAGATAATAATCAATTCACAGTGAATATTGTTACAATTGTTTTTCCGTTCTCCGTAGACTGACAAATTGGCAACGTTAGAATTCTGCGAGCTCTTTTTCGTTGTTCTGTGGTGCAAAACGACAGAACAATGGTCGTCTTAGGTGTCGGCTTGCGGAGTCAGCGCTGATAATGGCTGCCTGAACGCAAAATTATCGCGAACACATCTTTGGTTTAACGAAGCGTTCGATTAATTGCTGCGCAGACTATTAAAAAGCAATTCTACTTTGTAGCGGTCGATGAAATTGCCAAGCCATCCGGCTTACAATTATTCGCGAACGCGCCGCATCATGTTGCGCGCTTTTGTGAACGTGCATCGGTTCGCGCAAATTCCTTTTATTGGACGTGTTAAGCCCGTTTTATTGACTTTTCAGATTGTGCACTTAACGCTGTAGTACTCATTTGGCCAAAGGATTTAGCAAATCGCCATTACTAAATAATTCGAATCTTTACAAGTCGATGTTCGAAATCGATTCTCTTTTGCTTTTTCTCAGAGAATGGGAGGGAGGGAGAGAGAAAGCGAGAGGGGGAGGGAATTGTACGAAAATGAAGAGCAAAGTGAGGTGTTTTTATCGGAGGCAATTTTGAAAAGGCTTCCTCTATGTTCGTCTGTTATAACTTTATTAAAAGTTTGTCGTACGAGCTGAGAAACGCGTCGCTCCGTGCGCTGACAAAACGAAGGGAATTAAGATATCTTCTTGTAAATCGCTAAAAAGTGTAACTTCTTTTGCAACTGCCTGCGCTTCACGAGACGGCTCAGCGACACGGCAGCGCCATCCAGATTATATGGTGCGCAGCTCGGTAATGCCACTTTCATAAAGTCACAGATTGCTCCATTACTTATTATTACCGTTGATAATGATACTCTTTGCCCGAATTATTATTTCATTAGTGTTTTTATTATTGTTAATGACCTAATGACGTTTCGCTTAATTTGAAAGAAAAAACTTCGAATTATGGCGAGGTTTATTAAAAGTGCGCTAAGCGGCGCGCCAACGAATTTATATTCAAATGTAAAAATAACTCGGATAATCGGTCCGAATTTATATTCGAATCGTACCAATCTTTATAGCAAGGTCATATATATTCTAATTTTTCAATCATCATATGTTGTCATAGAAAATCGCCCGGTAATTCGATTTCTGTCCGTCAGATGAGACGATTTTAAATATACCTTGATAATGATGTTGTTCCTCGTTTACGATTTACATGCAAATCACAATTTTGTTGACAAAAATTTATATGCAACCACGATATGCGCGAAGAACGTACAGCTTTTATTATAATCCCTATGACCAATCGATTCCTATTAACTTAATAAGGACGAAATACAAAGTGCAAATTTTCGAGGACACGATTTGTTGTTCCGAAAGTTTCTCGTATAACAAAATTACTGACATCTAAAGTTTGTGAAATAACCGAGCGAAGTTTGCTTTGGCTCAAAGGCGGACTGCGCGCGCGTGCTATTGAATTTCATTATGTTCAGGCTTTTTTGTTTCCCTAAACTGAATCACGGATTAAATGAGCCGCATCGATACTAATCGCGAGACACACTTATTGCATGTATAATGACAGAAGTATTATGCGATGCCATAATGCGCAAAGCTGCGTTAGGTGTTGTTGTGTCAAAGACTCTCGTTTCGAAGAATTTACATTTTTATGCGTGCTACAGAAAAATTTCCCAGCCGAAGTAAAGACCAACGAAATTAACCTTTGTTGTCTGTGGAACGATTTTCGAGATTGTGGTTTTTGTACGAAACGCCTGACTTTGAAAATAAAAACAACTTTCTTTTGATTGTAGTGAAAATAACTATAATTAGATATGAAAATTTTCTCTGAATTTACATTTCACTATATACGCATTTTATTGTATTGCAAAAAATAAAAAACCATCTTTTACAGATAGTTCAAAGATGCTTTTATATATATGCTTATTTTATGCTTACTCATTACACCATATAATTATTGCAGAAATATTCATGAAAAAATGAACTAAATATTCAATTTTATTTTTCCAGTTTTATGTTTTACATATATTAAAACTTTTGTTTCTATTTATATGACAAAACAAAAGTGCTTACTTAGAGATTAAATTTTCATTTTAAACGCGAAATAAGCAAAAATATCTATTACATGTTATTGTATGTAATGCGTTAGAGAAACTGTCATTTATAAACTAATGAAGAGTTTTTATTACATTAGGAAAAATTATAACTACTGTTGAAAAATGCTTCATTAAAATAACTCTTTGTGAAGGGAATAAATAATGTTCAGTGTAGTGAAAGTGTTTTTTTTTAAAGACTAGAAAAATGAAAGCATTTATCGCTGTTTGTGATTTTATAAAGTTTTTGAACATATGCAACTTGATACATTTTTCAGGATAAGAAAATAAGAAAACACTTTTATTATTGTAATTGTAATTTGTAAGTTATAATTTTTTGTTTATACGCGACTTTAGAAAATATTTCCTTTTGTATATACGATTGTACTCCTTTTTACAAATGCAACATGAGCAAAGCAAATGAAAGTAACGTTTTATTTTTCATCTGAAGGAATAACTTTTAATCTAATATCGCAATGAAATAGCGAGATTAGCTCGATGAAAAACTTGATTGTACTAATATTGGCGCAAACTTCTGAACAGCTTCTTTTTTATTGGTTCATGTGATTCGTTGTGGGAGCTTAAGAAATTTCGTGTTCAAAATTTATTTTCTCGCAAGTGAAATAACACAATCTCTGATAGGCACTTTACTGCTAGCTCATAAAGTCGTATCGGCAAAGTATCATTCACGAAGAACAACCGTAAACTCAGCGTATCACACGAACTGTGATATTGTCACATTTACGAGCGTCGAAATTTTGCTGAAAGATTAAATACCATCTTATACAGGAATTATGCATTTTTTATTTGACAACGTTTCCATCTCAAGTTGTTGCCTGAATCAGTTATAACTATATTTTAAGTGTAATCTGGAATGACTATTTAAATCAAGATAAGCAAAAACGAATTATTGATGTATAAATTCATTAGCAGCTGCCCTCAGCTAGATAACATATCGCATGATAGAATTCCTGACAGCGATATGGGCAGTAAGCTGCTTTTTTGTTTGTAACAATGTTATTGTTGTTATTTGTTAGTAGATAATCAAATTTCACTCAATCAAACTCGGCTGAATCGTAACGCCGGATCGGGTGTCTCATCAAACGTCAGACCTGCAAAAACCCAGCTTTACATCCATAGTTTTGATGTCATTCCAACTCATTGTCGCCTTGCTCGCTGTCGGACTTTGACATGCAATACCATTATCGGGAACACAATATTTTCCACTCGTTTGTTTTGTTTGCATTCATTTCAAAAGCGAATCCGTAAACCGAGATTTTGAGGCTTTTTTCGTTTACTCGTTAGAATATTCGCTTGCAAATTAGCGACTGACGCGAGTCGTTAAGTTTGATTTTACGTCTAGCGGCACAACTGTTGCCTTATAAAATAATGAAAATCACGCCCTTCGAGCGACTTTTTGTGGACATTTTTGCCGTCTTGGAGAAGCGCTCGTATTTCGCAAAAGCTAAATGCAAATCATATGCACGTGTTTTCTCCAAGCTGGCTCACGTAAATAGTTGCTTAATTCGCAAGTTCGGAAACATTGCCACAGCAAAAACAGTTGCACCAATTTCACCCTAGAACTAAAAAATGAAAAGTACCTTACATTTCAATTCGAAACTGGGGCACAAATAAAATAGAATGTTGGAAACAAGCGCACGTCAAGCTGATAAGAAGGAAGCTTTTTCAGATCGCGAATAATGTCTCGTAAATGATAACTAAAAAGCCGAAGGAGGACGCTAGCCAGACGCCTCGGGAGTTTTCTCGTTTCCAAACACGATCCTCGTCTATCTGGATTTGGATTTAGGAGTGATATTACCCAGCCAACACGCGTACTCTACCACTGCTAACGTCACTTACTTACTTGTCGTAGATGTTCCAGAAATATCGTCCCAAAAGATACGAAACGCGCGAGATCTTTTAATAACTTTTATACCTCGGTCGCAGAGAGATATAATACATATATGTGATAATCCCCTTCGACTTGAATTTATATGACTTGCAAGATTTGCGAGGGTAGGCTTATTGTGTCATTAGGACGTCTGTTTGCTAGGTGAGGGGCACAAGGAAAACACTTAGCTTTAGGGGTCTCATAACAAAGACATATTTGCTGGGGTACGTTTGCCAGATCGACACACGTTTTCGTTTCAAATCGGCGAATCACGAGCAGAGCTGGCGATTCATCTGCGCAATGAAACGGCGGTTTCGTTATTGAAACTAAACGCGCGCGCTTTATCTGGCTATCTATTATTGCTTTATTAACATCAGCTCTAGCATGATTCTCGCGGGGATTAGTATGCGCGCTCGCAGTAATCAAACATCCAATTTTACAAATGGTGAAAGTTACACCGAAAGTTATATTAATTAATTTAATTGTAACTCTGGCTACCGCTCTGAACTCTTCATTTGCGTTTGTTTTATATTCTAATAATGTCTCGTCCCAGAAAATAATTGTTGTTGTTGGCTAACGTTTATGACGCGAATGTCACCACGTACTTTTTTAGTTGGAATACTACTTCAATTTATCACAGTTTTTCGTTGAATTCTTTTTGCTCGTTACGCATCTCTCTTCGCGGCATCTAATGGACGAAAGATAAGAAATCAAATTTCATTACTAAACACTCTTTTGACATCTTTTTAATTGCCGTCCTTCCAAAACTTTTCATTGAAAACGAAATGTTTTTTGATAAGTGAATTTCACTTTCTAACTTGTATATATAATTATGAATTTGTACTATATGAATATCTAAAACATCTATATGTATTTCCAAAACCATAAATG
>JABFQD010001563.1:0-17865 GCA_022817045.1 Psix sp. ZL-2020 | reverse complement strand
CTGAACAAAAGTGCACAAAATAGTCATTTCCGTGTCCTTTTACATCAAATTTACAGATCTTTATGTTTTATAACTATATTTGATTTTTAACTAAATTACAGTATTAAATAAAATTTAGATAATACATCATTATTATTTTTATAATATGAATATAATTGTAAAAATCAGTTTAAATTAATATTAATAATTAATAAGAACTAAATATTAAATCAATGTTGTCGATCATTCAATCTAACATTCAATTATATGGCAGATTATATTCGTCATACAAAATACAAATCAACCGCGTATTTTTCATGTATTTATCATTGACGAAATAACCTACTGTAATATAATCTATTGATAATATAACGCTTTTTTTCAATTGTTTCATATAAGTATTTGTGTAGATTATGATAAGTATAGCCTGAAGTTTTTTCTTTTTTCTATCTCTTTTTACACGAGTAAAATTAATGTAATAAAAAGAAATAGAACACTCAAAATAGATCAGACATATTCTCATCACAATGTAAAAAGCTATTGGCATTATTGGAATATAAGTCGCGAATTTTAATAGTCACGGGAAACAAGTGAAAAGTGCTCTGATTTACGTTGACTTATTAGGTAAAAACAACTGTTCAACTCTATTGGGAATGTTGACTAGACATTGAATTTGTTTACGTATTAACAGTAACATGGTGACTATATTTAGACAAAATGAATTCAAATTCGAATTGATTTATAGTTTAAACATAGGAGTAAATTTGTTGTATTAATTAAACTTATTTATATAAAGGTCAGTTCTTGTGCTTATAGAATTAATAATGTATGCTTCAATCAATTAATTGAATTAACCTAGGCTTTACAAATTGATACATAAAAAGTATATCATTTCAAAAATTCCAATTTTAAAATAAGTTATTTAATTACAATACCTGCGTATACTACTACTTAGTATTCCAAATGATAGTATTTCACTTAGTATTTCAAATGAAACATTTGAACGAATTTCTTGAATTATTGCATTATTGTAAAATATTTATTGTTATTTATAAAATAATGACTCAACATTTTACAAAGGTTAACTTTACCTTATTATACAAATTTGACAAACTTTTTTAATTAACAATTATATTGAAATCATAATCATAATTCTCTCGATTGTAAATGATATTGAAATAATTATTTGAACTCATTTGGGTATCACATTTTTTCAATTCATTTACAGCCTGTCGCCAGAATAGCAAACTAATCATTTGATCCATCTACGGCTAATATATCGACGATGCTATTCGGGTGAAACTTGTTCGGAGAAAAGCCAACGTGTACGTAAGATATTGTCTCAAACATCCAAGCATGGAATAGTGCAGGTGGACATGGTCTTGTGGCAATACCGGCGTACCTCGATAAGCATTTGGATTAGCATGACGCCTCGAATGTGTTTACGTTTAATTACGCTAAGAGTCTCCATTAGGCTGGACCGTTGCCAAACTGGGCCGTTTTACCAAACGCGGGTGCGCTCACTTAACATTTCTCTTTCCTTTTTCTCTACCTCTTGCCAATCGCTCTCTGCTGCCTCTTTTTATATCCTCCATTCACTATTTCTTTCTATCTCTTTAATCAATTCAAAGAATGATTCTTTGTTCAAACACTTTGCAATTAATAGGAATGCCTTTGATCGTATAATAGCTTTTTATAAATGAAGTTCCTGCTTTTGAATTAATGTACAAATTATAGCAATCTAAACCAATGAACAATCTATTTGATTCTTGCATTTGTCTCGTTTCGTGCGTTATTTTATAAATCGTTGTGCCATTCGCTCGATATAAAGTATGAGATATAAAAATCGTTTTTGAATCACTATCGATCAGGCAGATCCCTGTTACTTCGTATGACAATGGTAAGAGGGCTAACGAAATTGAAAGACGCTTTTAAGCTTTTAGCCGTCGCAATATCACTGAGAAAACGTTTTAGTAGATTTAATTTGATATAGAGTGTAAATGCGAAATGAAACAAGGCGAAGATTGAGGGGCAAAAGAGTGACGGCTAGTCAAGACGAGAGTTCATCCAGAGATGTCGACGACACTAGTTAATAAGTAGATGCTACATCAGCGGATAAATATTTAAGACGTTCAACAAGTTGCGGATTTTTCTTTAATCATAACTCCTGGTCATCACATCTCTGACTTGTGTGTACCTTGCAATACCCAAATAATTTTGGACTACTGTTTTCCGAGATATTTAAAGTGATAAAGAGGCAGCGATATATATTTGAATACGGTTAGAGAGTTTTGATAATGGAACAATAGAATAATCAAATAATTAAATGGCATTCAATTACGGGATAAAAATAATCTATTAGTCATGTTGAATAAATGATTATTTACTATGTGAAATACAATGATTATTTGATTCAATTACTTAATAGATAAAGAACTAGTATATTGTACGTATTAATCACGTATTTAAATCCCAATATTGACTGTTATAATTGTACATAATGTATCTAACAAAAGAGTTCGATTTTCGCACAGAAACGAGCTTCTTGTCAAAAATATGGAAATTCATAAATTCATTTATTGAATAATCATAAGTGACTGCATAAATGAGAAAACTATCAAATGATAATATATGAAACATTCATTTGCATGAAAGTTAATAAAAAGTTGTAAGGTTTTTAATTACAGTTAAAAATTCATCGAACATTAATATCGAATCTATAAAACTAGCCAAGTCAATAACGATTAAGCAATCATAATCACAATCAAATGCGATATTCATCAAATTAATCATATATAACTACAAATTTATTAGACTGCACAGGAAATTAAATTCAATATTAGGTTCAACTTTGATTGTAATGCCGTAACTAAATTTAATTAGCGTATGTGTAGTGGAAGTTAATTAGGTTTATAATTAAATGTGATGATTTAATTAGAGAATGTGTAGTAGTAAAAATTCGAACCTTCGAATGTTCTCGACAAAGAAGTAATTTTACGAATCATATTTATTTTTCGAGGGGTAGCGAGTGAATAGACCAGTCTAAAAGAGTAGGGGAAGAGCGCGAAACACTTGAGATCCCGAAGGCAAATAGTTTTTCCTCGATTTCTGTCGGCAGAAACAAACAAGATTCTTTATAGACGCGGCGAACCACTCTTCCATAAGTACATCTCTTCTTATTTTCGCTGGCACCCTTCTGCCCGAGCGTTTGCCCCGTCCCACGGGTGCCTTGCTCATTCCGTCCCATTTCCTCCTCGCGTGCCTTCTTCGTCGCTACTTTTGCCTAGTTCTCACTGTTTCCTTCTTTTGCTCTCTTTGCGAGCGAGTTTGCACAATGGTTTCAACTGGCGTGCCCGTGTGCGCGGACACTTGCATGTGTGAGCGTGGCCTATGTTTGTTTGCGTTTGCTCGCGAAAGCTTGCTAAAGTAAAGTAAGCTTTTAGTAGGGTAGCTGATTTATCAATGTATTTATTCCGAGATATTGAATTCATTTAGTTAAGGAGGTTTTCGCATTAATCGACAAGCACAGTAAAAAAGCTCCGCCAGACGGAAAGTTTTACGTTTCAGAGCAAAGTATGTCGGCACGGTGTTTAAAATGATTGTTCGTTCGATTGATGATTTTGAATTCAAAACTGTACAGTTTGGGAGTTATTTTTTCAATTGTTGATTGAGTTCATTCATGTTTGGTAAAATGATATTGATCGTAGGAAACAAACATCTTAACTACATTAAATTGAAAGGACTAATTTGATTTGCGCTATCGAAAAACATGTTTCAATTGACTAGATTTATTGATTTAATATATACTCACAGTTCTGAATTCGTATTTCTACTTCTGATGAAATGATGAAATTTATAATATGCACATAAAATCAACCAATAGAATCAAAATCGATAAGCATTCGACTATGGAGTAGTGTGAATTACGTTTGTCCTCGTTTCAAGAAATGTTCACTGTGAGCATAGTGCGAAATTCTTTGAAAAGACGTTTTATTTTTACGAGGTTGGCACACGCATGACATACCTGTCTTCTAGCAGTTGGCACGCGTTCAATTTTTGTACCTACAAAGTCGAGAAGTGGTGCTTTTAATCTTCACAATTTTGAGATCTGAGAGATTTCGCTTATATGACAATTTATTGTACAATGAAAGTATACTTTAAGTTTGAACGAAATTGCAAAGACAGGAACGCTCGTTCGACTTTCTCACAATGCGTGTAATATATTCGTGTGAATTTAGTATTGTTGCGATAGTCTGTTTTTTTCTAATGAGATGAGTGTTTTAAAAAACTACTTAATCGAAGCATCCAAAGTGATTCGACATCGAGTTATCCTTTTCTCTTTCCCCTACGGGTTCTCTTAATTAGGGACTGTTATACACAGGACTCTCTCTCGAGAATACCGGCCCATACTCGAGTTCGGCTTTGCGAAGTGGCGCATCGTTAATTGTAAACTTGTCTTTTGGTGATCGCATCGGGCAAGTTTACACGCGAGGAGGTGCGAAATGAGACTTGCCCGAGTCGTTATCGTCTCGTCGTCCAAGAAATGAATTAAATAGATAACCAAAACGTAACGTCAACTCGGCTTTTATTGTGACCACGAAAACACTTCAGCTGTCTCGTTACTCTGTTCAAACGACAGTGACAAAACGATGACTATTTATTACGACAAAACTGCAGCGAGAGTTAATAGGGTTGACTCACCTTTTCACTTGCTCGCGCTCCTTTTATTCGTCGCCGCTAAAAATAACGAGCGTGACATTTTTTTAATTGGAACGCGTCATTAAAAAAGGTCAATTTTAAATGATCGTATCGCTATGGCGGTGTTAATTGAACCTTGCATAATTCAACCAGGATGAATTCGACGCGCGACGTCGTTAATGTCTGCTGTTAATTTTAAGTTCAACAAGTTCGAGTAAATTTGAATATTTTTTTCAGCAATCCGTGTTGATTCATGTGGCTGGCGAGGAATGAGCATTTTTCTTTGCAAAACTCTTTGCGATTGGTATTTAGTTTTTCAGCAATTTGAATACTTGATGAAAGAGAATGATAATAATGTAATGATGATAATTTGTAGTAGGTTTATCGCATAATTTCTGCGGCCTTTTGAGAGTGTTGGTTCGGTCAGCAACCCTTGTGGAAGCTACCCTTCTCCCCACGTGCACCGTCTCTCATTTTCCCTTTCCAGTCTACCGGTTTAATGCAGTCCATTAGAGTGCATTTAGATCGAGGGATAGTTAAAGCGTGGGACAGGTATAGACCAACGAGTACGTCGTAGTCGCCAACGACGCTGTTGTCACTATGGAAAATTGTGTGTAGTGCAATATCGATGGGCACCAACCCCCTTCACCCTTATAGCTTTGTACATACTTACAGGTGACATTAGTTGCCAGCAACGCCAGCCCACCGCATCTTAACGAGAATTCGAGAATTCACTTGCTTCTGGTAATGCATTCAATTTAAATTCTACGTCATCAGCTAATGGTGCCTGCAACCTCATGTTCGCACGACAAAAATTTGTTCGCCAGCTGAAAATATCTCCTCCAAACAACGCTTTCAAATTTAAGTGCAAGACGACCGCACGCAGTATCCAGCCACTTTTATAATTTTGGATTTACTCAAGACACAATAAATTAGGATTAGCAAGATGGTATTATTTCGACCACAGGGATGACAAATCCGAGTTGCTTAAATGAACGGCATTCGAAAAAACATAAAACCGTAAAGGTTATTATTATTCGATAGCGAAAAATCCGAGAGTGCAGCCGAGTTAGGAGCAAAAAAAGGGTCAGATGAAAAATGGTCCAAGTGTACCCGCCGTTAATGGCAGGAGGACATTCTCCGGACAACAATAATAGCGCGGCATCGACATAAATTAACACGTTTTATTTCATATTCATTTAACTTTGGTCCCGCATAGTTTCTCACGCTGGCAAGCGTACCTGGTCCGGAGGAGTTGTCCCTCTCTCTCCCTCCGCTCAGATCAAAAACGTGAATGATCTTGGCGCCAATAGAACGACGCTTTTAATTAAGAATTGGCGATCAAACGCACCTATCGTAAGCGTGTATCGCCAATCGGCAATCAATGATTCGCGGGGATTCGAATCCGAGGGTTAGGACACTAGGGCTTGATTGCGTAGGTAATGACAAGCATTAATTAGCGAGCGTAATTGTTTACTAGCGCTCTAAATGGAGGCTGGATCAATATTTAATTGAATGCTTGCTAAATGCCAGCCACATCGGTCGCGGTGCTCAATTCGAGACGCTATATCTGAATGTGAGACCATGCACAATGCCGATACACACTCCAAATCGACTTCAACATCTTGCGCCTGTGAATTATGTTTTAATCAAGAGATGGCCTTCAGTCTTCCTCTTAATTATCAGTCTATGTTTTATCTATCTACCACTCTGTTCACGCTAAGAACCAGTTTTCATTATTCCGCTTCGTGTAATTAGCGTATACAATATTTTGATGTGTTATTGTAGAACAAATGGATATATCTCGAGTATTGTTTCATTTTATTCTAACGTACTGTTCAAAATATCGCTAAATAGACACATTTTTCTACTACTTAATTCATCTTTATTGAAAAATAATTTGGTATCACGATGGCCAATCAGCAGCTTATTTATTTATAAGCTACTTATGAATATTTTATTTCCATTATAAATTCTTAATTTGCAACCAGCAAGATAAATGAACAGTTAAATAATTGATTAAATACAGAGCGATATTTGCGTTGGAGAGTAATATGATGAAAACCTTGGGTATTTAATTGTTTTAATTCTAAAATTGATGAGATAAAATTGTGTTATAATATGAAATTATATCGCAATACGTTGAATAAAGTTCGAAGTATTCTGTACGAGAACAAATAAAAAAGAACATTTCAACATGAATGTACGCATTAAACTGAACGAAAACAGATTTATACTGTCAGAAAATTAATATCAATGAAACGTATAAGGATTGATACAGTTGTTTTGTCTATATGAAAAATAGTATTTCGTACGAGTAGAAAATCTATAATCAATTTAGACAAATGTTCAATTACAACCAATATTATTAATATATACGGACAACAACAACGATAGCACTCATGAGACTCAAAAACAAAAATTTGATCTATAAATATTTTGAACCATCACGCTAATAGTACACTTCGAAATTGAACATAATATCAATAATTATAAGTAAATTAATATTAATATTAAGTAAATTATAGTAATTAGAAAAACCGTTTCTCAATTTGATAAACTTTAACAATCATTAATAATTGTTAATACTTCATTTTAATTATTTACTAACCATGTAGTAAAAATTGTTGTTTAAGTTTACTTATTTGAATTTTAAATTCTAATTTGTGGTTGTCCATTAAAAACATGTGCAATATAACAAAATTATCCTATAAATAAGTTAACAAGTAATTTAATCTAATAACAGTGTAAAAAATTGTTGGACAAATTGTACTGAACTATGACACATTTGATATAAGCTGAAGTGAAGAAATCGAATTTCTTTTTTGCCTAAAATCTGTTCTGTGCCCATTAATAACTTTCAGACCACCAATTTCACCAATTCCACAAGACTTCTAAAATGGAAATCTTGTAACCCTCATAAGACCAGCTTATTACCACAAATCAAAAGGCTGAATCTAAGAACCAAATAATACTCCCAGTTTCATAATAATGCTCATTTGTATTTATTAATGAACAAACTTGTGTTCAAAAATAGCGAATATTTAGATATGTCACTTTGAATAGTGATTGTGTGTGTTCTGCCGACGTAAATACAAGATACTCTTAGTTGGACTTGCAATGACATTTGCGCATGCGCATAAAACATTGGCCGTTGCACACATCGCTAGGTGGATTTAATCCTAGCAAATTAATTCCATTTTCTCGGAGCATCGCGCATTCTCTGTGTTTCGTCCTTCATCAGTTCAGCTATGTGCCTCCATATAACCCCTTTCAGCCTTTGTCGTTTTCCATCCTCTCCTTGTCACCCCCACTAAGATCCCTTTACTCTTCTTTCCCCTTCGGTCTTACCTTTCCCGTTCCTCCGAATAGCGGTACGAGCCCAGTCTACAAGGAATTGTTAATTGCTCGTGTAGCGTCAATTTGCATGAATCAATTTTAAATCAACGGCCCTGTGCGATAGCAAAGAGTGCGTTGTTATAGAATTGCAGCGCACCTACGACGATGACAACGGAAACGATGGAGAACACAGTAGTATTGGTTAATGCAAAATAATTAAGCCGGCCCCGGGCAATCTCAGCGAACAAAACGAATCTTATTATTTGTTTATGCTATTCGGATGCAAATGCGCGCTAAGGACGTTCAACAAGCCCAAATTCATTGATAATAATTTGATTAACTAATACAGCATGACGTCGGATGCTGCAGGTGGTTGCAAAGGAGACAGCAAAATGCTACTTTTTCCTTAAACTTCCTCCAACCTCAAAAGTCTTTAACGTCCAAATTAACTGCCTGTGAACACGCGTATATATTGTATAATTAAATGCATAGTAAAATGTACTTGTTACAGAGTTGAAGATATTTATAAAGTTAATGAGAATCTATTTTGTGGTAGGGGTTGCTGTAATATAGGACGCATTTATCCAAAGTAATTTACAAGATGAAATTGATTTTGAAACCCAAGGAAGAGAGAAATACAATGTCTTACTCGTCAGATTTAGCAGATGTGAATAAGTGAAAGCACGGTTTTATGTATGGCAGTGCCCTTTTCGTAGGGTTGAAAAGCGATAGAAGGCCTCAAGCTCAGAACGAAGCAGAAATGTGTCGGCTCGAAGAGTTAAGACGTTTAATGAAATCAGTGTGCGTCGTCCCTTGCGTCCCGCGGCACTCACTGCTTACTCCATTTCCTCATTGCTGTTTTAATTATACAAGCCTCTCGCTCCCTGCTCTACTTAGAGGCTGAATGTGAACAACTAAGTCGTCGAAATACTGACAAATACAATTCCGCTGAATCTTAAGGATGATTAGATGCAGACGTTACTGAATTAGCAAGCGCTATGACACTACAAGCGATCATAATGTTCTGACTATCCCGCTAATGATTTCGTAATGATGGCTATGTATTCATTTCATAAGACGAGCTTTTTTCGATCAGAAGAGGTGCTTTTTGGAGGATACTCAAGTCATTATTTCGCTGTTATCTGTTTTATTAAAAATACCCCCGATGGCTCGCGACAAAAGAATGGATCAAAGGACGTCATACTGACTGTATCCAAAGAAGAACGTGGTCGCTGGAAGTCACCAAGAATGCAATACTGCACCAATTACTTCACATACTCAAACTTCGTCCGCTGAGACAGATCACGTATCGAAGAACTTAAGCGGAACTATCTGATATCTGACAGAATGTTTACAAACTGTTTCTTAAAGCTTGGCAATGCATCTTTAACAACTCGCAATTTCACGGTTTGTTGTGACATCATATTTATTAATTATGCTTCGAATTTAGAATGTACTGCGGTTGAGCAATTAAAATATCTACGAATAGAGGAGTCTAGACTACGATTAATTTCAGAGATTTTTATGTCGACCCGACTATTTTCTGGCGAGAACGGACCTGGATCTTTTGATTTGTACACTGAAGGCGGCCAGTCAGGAATGTGCTAATGAGGTCATTTAACGTCGCTCCATTCGTTCTCATCTCATTTCTGCATTTGCTTCCATCTGGGGACCAGAATCTATGTTACATTGGTTACTGTGTGACGTTCGATCTTGGGTGTGAATTCATCTTCTCTTTTCTTATAGTTACGATTTCATTTATTCAGGTGTATGGGAGGCACACGTTCCATTTTGCGATCGTAAAAAATGTAATATATCAATTATTTGAAAGAACCGTATAGTATTCTTGAAAAGTAGATTTATACAATTCCTTTTTTATAACTATACTTTGAAAAGTATAATTTATCATTTCACGTTTTTTTAAATAAGCATGCTTCATTATTTTGAATTAATTTTTCACAATAAATTATACATCAATAGGTATATTTAAGGAGATAAGTTTTATTTTCAACAAATTTACATATAAAAAAATATTATCTAACGGGTGTTTCGAAAACACTCAAACGATATACTTTAGCTAAAATTTTATCTGAGCAAACTGCGTGATATACACGAGTTCTAAGCTACTAGAATTGCTTTCGAATTCGAACTTTTAATTAGCGAGTCTTTTGATATAATGAAATAATAATATATATAATGATCCTTATGGCCTTCGGTTTTATTGTTATTATATCTATTTTCTACCTCCCAAAAGTTCATTTGAATTTTACCAATGGTATCTGGTTTGTGAATAATCTTCGTTTGAAATTCCCTGTTCTCAATTTTCATTAAGTATTGGTAGCACGATCATAAAAACGTCTTCAAAATAAAAATGATAAGTGTCGAAAAGAAGACTTAGGTAGTAAAGATAGCCTCATCGCATACTTTATTAACGTGTATGTGTTTTTCGTGAGATGGAAACACGCGCGACTTTTATTCGTTCAGGGAATCTCGTTAATTAATAACACAGTGGGCGTTCGCTGGATCTGCTGACATGAATCCAATGACCAAAATTTCATTGGTCTTTGATTTATGCGCGATGCTTCTTACGAGTTGCTCGTTAGCGCTGGGACAAGTGCTCTGCATCGTCCTGCCCTTTTTCCTTCAACTAATCGGGTACTTTTGTCCAGGTACCAGGACTCCTCATAGCGTAAATATCTCTGCGCAATTTATAATGATAATCATCATAAAAATTGTCACATAATGAAATATTTGATGAAATTACGGCCGGGTCCCAAGTTGCACTCGGAGTGAAAGAGGTTGACGAGGCGAGGAGCAAGCGATGGCTCGCTCAGAACTTTACAGCCAATTATTTCATACATCGTTTTATTACATTCATTCATCTCATGTGAGATTCATTGGTCCTCTGTTTGAATCCAACAATCCAAAATAATAAACTTCCCTTTTTATATTTTGCAATTAAAAGAGAAATGTACTTTATTCTAACATTCTTTGGATCCTGTTTTATTAAATATTGAACGAACATAAATTAATGTCCATCATTAGAACAAAATGCATGTAATTACAAGAAATGATTTTACATATATTTATAAAAAAAATTAAATGAATCTAAATAATGATGTATGTAAATACTTACACTTATATATATAAAAATGTATGTATGTATATACAAATTTATATGTATGTTAATATTTAAATATGTAAATGTGTTTGAATGTTACAATAATATATTTTTACCTGCATTTTCATTAAATATTATCGGAAAAGTTTGGACAAAACTTTGTTTATTCACTTTTCAAATTGAAATAATATTTAGATTTACTGCACGAAGGGAACCAGATTGAATTGCAAAAACTGTTACATTATCTTCAATCCAATAAAAACCGGCTGTCCAGTCAATTTTGTTCCAGACTGTATTCGCCAGGGTGATTCATAATATTGATTTGGGACGGAGGTTATTTTCCATGTTGTATTAGATACATAATTTAGGTATTGATACCATCGGATTCAATTGAATCTTGGAAGAACTTTAGATGAGGAGTTGTTTGCGAGAGCCTCTCCTGCGATCGTGCCCGATTTTACGAGACGGCAAAATTTATCACCAGGATAGCTTTGGAGATTATTAAAATCTGTAAACAGATCACACGTGGAGCTTCGATTTAATGAAATTTCGTTTATGAAAATGAAATACTGAACAGCAGATATTATCAAGATTGCTTCTTTCATCTTAAAATAAATGTACTCTTTTATTTATGCACGGCGATAACTAATTTTTTGCAAATCAGAGTTGCAACAATTTCCAACTCAACGCTTACACGCTAAGATCGCAAGTACACTTTTTGCACCTTTTAAAGGAGATTACGGAAAGAAGTTTGAACCAAATCGGAACTTAACACTTTCGTTGTGACACTCACTTTTTTCAGTGTCTTTAGTACGTGGAACACGTGGAGTAGTGTCGAGGGAACTATTACAAGCGCAGACAAGTCCATACACACAAGTCCGCGCAGCAGACATTGTCGTGCATTGAACGTCTTGAGATGCACATATATTAAGGACACGCGATCCTAGTATATGTACTGAAAATTACAATTTAAATGGCTGCTGCCGTGCGCCCTCCACGTCCTCGACCCGGCGGCGTCAGACTATCTACTTGTTTTCATCTAAACATCTCATTTTTATGCACTATTGAAATTCCCGGGCTTTTTTGCTGCTATATCGGCCCTTGGTCACGCGATGTGCCGTTGTCACCCGTGAGATTGCAACTTTTTTGTCGTCTTTTTTTGCTCCGTACTTGTACTCATTGTGACTTCATCGTCAATGCATCGATCTTGCGAGGCAGAGCTCGTCGTGTAATGCTACCTGTGTTGTTAGCCAACACCATGTTTTTGATAAGCTTGCCACCTAGGGGAACAATCGAAGGAGGAAAATGTGGCCGGGCACTTTTTGCGCTGGCGTTTATGCATCTGCGTTTGCTACTAATTAGGAAATTATCGACTCGCAAAAGACGTTGAATCGGCTGGAAAAGTTTGCCAAACAATGGTTGCAACATGCTTCTTGGGCGAATATCTTAGCAAATCTCTGACAAAGTCTCCGACAGTCTGTCGTATTTTTGTCACAGTCTGATGAATTCGTAACACTTGCGGTCACGGAAAATGAATATTTCATTTTTTCAGCAATTTTTTCTGCATCTTTGCGCTAGCATGTAAATTTAATTCGTACCGATGCGATCGCTTTGGAATTTCTCTTTTCATTCGGTCATGTATTTTCAACGAGATCATTTGTCAAAGAAAACTAACGATTCCATGTGAAGAAACAGACTATATTTTCGTAAAAGCAGCTATAGAAACCTCGAGTATGCTTCATTTCAATTTGTAGTTATTATTATAATATTTTCTTCCAACATTTAAATCCTCAACGAGCCTTAATGCATGCTTATTAAATATCACAATGACGTCATATAATATGAATTCAGTAGCGAACATTATTAAGCCCCGATTAATTATAATAAACTAACATAGTTTTCTCATTCGCGAAACGCAAATTGCTGTGTAATAAATCAAACCATTAAACATAAATGTTCATTAACTATAATAAGATAATCAGCAGCTAATTTGCTAAACGCATTATTCCATAATCCAACAATTGTGGCGTATAAAAACGCCGCTCGAACAAAAGTGGCTTTTAAAACTTACAGCAGATTCAATTTTAATGAATCGAAATTACTTCATTAACAAAACACTGGCAAGTAACAGAGTGCAGCTTCGTCCTAATTATGTATGAAACGTACATAAAATTCACGAATATTTGCGTTGTTGCGCTCGACCTCTGCGAGTTGTAACAAAAAAATGGCTCGGCTGTTCGTGAAAATTGTTTTACCCGCAAACAAATATGTAATTACGCAATTGCATATTTATGAGCGCTCCGTTGTCGGTGGATCGATCTGTTCGGCGTCGCCGGAATCTTGCGAGATATATCGCAGAACATTTTTTCCCTCGAGTTCGCCGCTATCTGCCACTAATCGCGGTTTCCTTAATTGTTTACAAGACGTTTCGCAGTTGCGGACACGCGCGAAAGTGAACACAACTTCCGGCGGGCACACGGCACATGCGCGTCCCGAGATTTCATAAGTTGCATTCATCGTAGTCAAGGTTGCGCGGGGCTCCAGCTCCAGGAAAGCTTAGTGCAATTTCTTTGATTCGAGCGAAAGCTAATTACAAGTTTAATTCACAACTTTGCTCGAGCGATAATTAGCTGCTAAATTGAATTTACTTTAATTTCAAAACAATCGCAAAAGTTTCACGTAACGGACCAACTAACACTGGTGTTACTAAGACGACTGCCACGAAGATGGGTGTCGCCTATGTGTAAATTTACGAGCATACTCTGTCATTTTCATTTTTGCAATTTGCTTCAGCCCTATTAGACGGATGGTAAAAATTAGATTCACATTTTCTCACTTGAACCATTACATTTAAACTGTAATTAGTCTTCCTAACACAACTGGTCTGCCAAACAATACTGCCAGGATATTACATATTTGAATCCCTCCGATAATATCGCAGTTTGATCAACATCTCCATTTTTACTATACGAGTATGTTAATACACTCTAAATCCTTTTCTTTTTGTCAGCACAATCTTAATCATGATAAAATTAATAAACTTAACACAAAGCTAACTACTGACATAGTTTATTGAGACACTTCCGGTTGAGTACGTGAATATTGAAATCACAAAAAAAAACTGAAAATGATGAGTCGCAGAGATAACTATATATAGGTAGACAATATATAAATTGCAACAAAAAATAGAATGTTAACTTTAATGAAAAAAACTTTTAACTTGCATGTTAAATTTCTTCTAAGAATTTCCTCTGTGCAATTTAGCATATTCTAACTTATAGTTAACTTGAGTTAACCTATTTCATTTTTGCAGCACACCATAAGTATATATATATGAAATAACCTACTTTCCAACCATACAATTCTTACCATTATAATAGAGTCATTCAAATTGCGTTGGTGCTAATCCTACAACAGTTGTAGATTTGTCTCTAATAAAACCGTTGAAATTGCTATATAATCAAAATTGCGCCATACATCAAACTCAACTAAAAAGCATTAACAGGCCATATGATCATTGCAATCACGCTGTGAAGCTAAACGTCTCAATGAATCTTTATCCTTGCACATTAAAATAATCTCGGCTGGTAGTTCTGTTGAAATAGACCACGTCGTAAGCAGGCCTCGAAGCAGTGCTGGTAATCTTCTATCTGCCGGTAATTAACCGCTTCCTTAAACTAAACCGTATCTACCCTTATCTGCCTCGTTTCATCTTCTCTCTGGATATGCAAGTACTCACGCGTACCCCACATACGTTCACCTATTATGGCTTGCGGCTCTGACGGTTCAACAAATTTCGCACTTATGCACCAGCCGATGCGTATTTGGATGTATTAAGAGCTTTTGTTCTTGTATTTTACTGATCAATATACCATCTATTATCAAGCACTGTCATCGTGTATAAAGATCTGATGCAACTCGTCCTATTAAAAATAGAAACATCAAATGCTAAATAATTCAGAAGAGGAACATAATGGTTGAATTTCTCAAACGGCAGGGAAGCAAAGAAATGTAGTTCACATGTTCGAACAAGTGTTATAATTCAAAAATAGCGAACCTGAACTATGACTTGAATTTATATTGTAACATGTTTTGAGTTTGTTAAGATTGTACTTAAATTTTCGATGGGATTTGTAATTTATCCAAACATATACAGACATGTTATCAGTCGGAAAAAGTCTTGTTTTGATCGTTAGTGGAATTTCTAATCTGTTTGAACCTGTTTAGACGTATTTTGAGTATTGGAATATAAAGTGTAAATTGTCATTAGAAGTTGAAACCTGTTCGGACATGTTTTTCGGATATGTTTGAAAAGTCAAATTCAAATTGTGATTATAATTTCTCATACGTAGAGATAATGTTACATATATTATAATATTTGTGAAGCGTTGAGTAGGTTTTTGATAATCAGATAGTCATTATTATATATTATGTCCGCTAGCATTGAAAATCTATTGGATGTCTAAACATAATCCGATCGATAGCTCTATATACATTAGAAGCAGCTAGCGCTGGCATCATAATTGTTGTGGATTCATCGCACAAAAGCAGACTAAGGGTCATTCGTTTATAGATACTCGTAAGCATGAACACCTAAGTGCGTGGTTCACGGTACAAACACATGAACACATATGCGTTTTAGCGAGATCGAGTAGATACACTTACGGCGATATTGTATTTTGACCCGCAACCTAAATTATGTCTTCAAACTTATGTTTATTATAATGGCCACATTACAACACGGACACTTTTTGCTCGCAAGCCTGGGGCCAAATTAGAAACTATGGTTATATTTCTGATGATGAGTTACGATATTAATGGAAAATACGCCGAAATAATAAAAGCGATGATTAAATGAATTGAATCTGATTTGAAACAAAGAGAATAAAAATTAATGAGTCGTGAAGTTAAAGATCCTGGTTATCTCGAAAGTCAATCCGAAATCCAATTTGGTTTGGTTTCAATATTCTTAAAATGGTTCTTTCCGTTCACTTGCAAGACAATTTATTCCGCAAACGTTCGTTTTGTAAATCCCTGCCCACAAATACGTTTAAGACTCAAAAGCCTGTAATTAAGAAACGCAAAGATTTGACCTCATGCTTCGCACAATTATTTAAAGGCCCAAGAAGCACCACCTGAAGCTTGAAGATACGAAGCAGGATAAATAAGATCGTAAAAGACGTGGGAGAGAGAGAGTAGGATCGCTGTGGACAGAGATAACGCATGGAAGTAATTTACCTATGTATATAATTTAGGCATTAAAACGTCGAGCAAAGCTGGCGTTAGAGTGCTCGCGCATCCGTGAAGTTGTGCCCGGTCGATGACGTCACAGGACACGTCGCTCAAACCCGAGAATGGCCGGAAGTCGTGAAATGGGATTAACGTACATTCGCAACACATGTAGATACTTGTATCCACGCGACCATACTGAGGTGATAATTGAATAGATAGTCTAGCACGTTTTGTTTCTTATGCTGCCTGTTCTTTTGTTTTAGCCAGCACTTTTTTTATTGCCACGAATAAAAGGGACGATTTAGAAAGCTATGGATTATCTTTCAATTCGCTGAGATCTCTATGAACATTTTTTATCCAACAAATTGTATGCAGATATTTTTCATTCATTTACACATAGATGGTGCGCGTTAAAATTTTTAATGAAATATTAAAATCAAAATTAGTGCCAGGTTTATAGTGGATCGCACATTTTTTATTAGTCGATTTCAATTTGTAAAGTATGATTTTGCGATGAAAAAAGGAGGAAGAATTCGAGAAGTAAAAAATGAGAGCATCGAAGATGCGCGCGTTCACGCATGTTTTTGTTAATTAGCATATTCAGAACGGCTTTCGATTGTAAAACGATCTTGAAATTTGCATTGGAGTGTTGGTAACATTGACCAGATGAAATATTTATAAAAGTTAAACAACTCGAAATCAATTTTTGATGACATTATCGTTTAATCACGGAAATTTAATCACACGTTGAAAAAAAGTGAATTGCAAACCAAATTAAATGCGCACACGCATACAAGGTATATAAACTCTACAATACAGCGAGATTTTCGAAATCATAATTGGAATTTCATGATAGCATTAATTTTTAATAAAATTTTGAGAGCCCAATAAATAATTGTTGTATACGCGATACGTGAGCTGTACTTTGTTATACGCTGGAATATCAAATTTTTGTCGAAATTCATTAGCACAAAATACAATAATATGTTCCTCTCCTCATTTTTGTTTATAAACCAAAATGCGCATATCTATATACTCTGATAAAATGCTTTAGATCCTTCATTAATAAATCATCAAAAGTTTTTGCATTTCTAATAATTTTGTGGCAAATTTATTTTGAATAACAATCCAAAAGTTTACTCAAATTTATTACGTTCGAATTACAATCATCTGTTGCAATAATTTAATAATTATGCACAAACTGATGGTTTCAGATATAATTATTAGTTCACAAATATACATTTGCGAGAGTCCTAAGGGCTGAAAGCTAAATGAAAACCTTGAGAAAAAATGAATATAATATATCATATTAATTTAGATATAATATTTAAATGCAAAAATTTAGATTAAATAATTTGGATCAATAAAAGCAACGGAAAAAGTGGTTCAGATAAATATATATGTTTTAATTCTACATTTATAATTATTACATCGACTGAAAAAAGATATGTACATTTACATTTTAGTTAATTTGAGGCATAACTACAATTTTATCA
>JABFQD010001562.1:0-17867 GCA_022817045.1 Psix sp. ZL-2020 | reverse complement strand
TTTGCATTACTTTCAATTCTTCAATTATTATTTGCAATTTATCAATAATCCGGGATAATAATCCATATGAAATGTATTACTATTTATTTTATATTCCGCATCAAAAATGAGAACAAGTAATGTATTAAAAACAACTGTATTATCCATGTCGCAATAACTCTTATAACAAAATACAAATCAGTTCGAATTTTTATAATCCTAATTCCTTTATGTTTGCCTTAATTTGACAAGGTAAAAATGTTTAAAATAAATTCATCCCTAAGGAGATTCTTTTTTTTATCGTTTTAAAAACAAAGTTTCATAGAGTTTTTAAAAATAGTTTTAATAGTAATGAGTGATTTTAATTATTATTAACAATAAATTATTTTTTTTATTTATAAATCTAGTGAATTTTTATGGATTTTATTTATTCACTTTCATAAAAGCTACATAAAATATAAAACTTTTCTATCTCATTGGATAGAAATTGATAAAAATATAAAAAATCCACGTCAATTTATTAACGCAAATTCTTCTTTTCATTTATTTGAAATCAAAATACCTTCTATTAATCCATTACATTAAATTGCTATCACGATTCATTAGCTATTTCTGATAAAAGGCAGAAATTTGTCTTGACAAGCCATTCATTTTGTATACTATTTTAAGATGACAATACTGAATTGAAAGTCAGACAGAGATTTCAATAAATGTTACTTTCTACATTCTCAAACGCACGAAATAAAATAAACACACAGTTACTAATTGTTGGCCATTTTGGGTTTCAATGATTAGTTAAAAAAGCAATGCTTTTATTTATCTGAATTGAATGGCGACTATTTTTAAGCTTTCTCACGTCTTAATTGATTTTCGTCGACTGACATACTAGCAAAAGTCACATTAAAAAATTCACTATCGCCCGTATCGAGATTCGTCTTTCTGCCAATCGCTCGGCTACTTAATCTTGTATTCGCCTGTCGGCTGACGACTCAACACAATCGATTCGACGTTCAACCATTAATTATGTCGGCAAACCAGCACTTACTTACAAAAAGGCTAAATTTATGCTTACGTAATAATGTAACAAAAAATGATTCAAAAATATGACGACGGTTGTCAAGTCAAATAAAATTTCATAAGTATTACATACAGAAAGAAAGTGATTTATTTCGAGTTAGTATTGGCGTATTACCGAAGACCATTGGCCGATCCTTAGGCTGCTAAACCTCGGAATTTTATAGTGGCCCTGCACAGCAGATAATAACGATCGAATTTGAATCTTTGCCAGTACATGCTCACCACTGGTTTCACTATTGGCTTAATATACAGGAACTATAAACTATTTGTCGTAGGTAATTCAATAAAGCATAACAGAAAATATTTGTACAAAATGTTGAGCATAGCACATTATTTATAATAACGTAGCAGAAAATAAAATGTAACTTTTCTGGACATTATTACATACGAAAATTGTAGCTCTAGATAAATATCGTGTTCTGGATTCTGTTTAAATTACATATGTCTTATTGTTGTCAGAAATAAAATAAAATTAATTCAGTAATTTTTTTAAAATATAATGCAAAAGCCTTGTCTGTCAACATATAAAATACAGTTGAAAAATGAGTCCTTGACAATAATTTTTCAGCATGAAATTAAAAATACTTTTCCAATTTAAATGTTTGTTACTTTTATTTTCATAACTTATATCAATACTTAGGAGTTCGTAAAAGTCTTAGTTGCTTGGTAACTACAATGTAGGTACTTTTGGATATTTTTATTTCATTCGTTTTAAACTATATTTTCATATAATATCCATCGAATAATTTTTCAGTTATAATTTGATTTTTTTGATCATTTTTTTATTCATTTTGTCCTAAATAAGTCTAATTAATTAAAAAATATAAATTTCCAATATAATATTAATTGATTCAATTATGAATTATAATACATTTCTAATATTACACACTTTATAAATTTATTAATAATTCACATTTCACTTTTAATTTATAATATTTAATGTGCAACTTTTTCGAATTATAAATTATAAACGTTATATACACAAAAGACGTATTTACGAAAAGTAATAACTTTTAATATGACTATATGTTTATTGTTTATAAACACAAAGTTCTTGAAGATACAAATTTAATAACGCAACAACTTGCCATTGTGCGACTAAAAAAGTAAAAATTTTTGTTAGTATTAAGTGTTAGAGTAATACCATTTATCAATGCTTGCTTGCCAGTACTGTGCCAAGCCTGATTTATTAGACACCAATGGCAAACCACCGACTTTTTCACTTCGGTACACGGCATCATTCGTATACAAGTTCTTATGTAAAAAGTTATCGACTGGAATTCGTATAAGGAAAAACTTTGTCATATATGAGAAAACTGAAACGGATATACGTAAGAGAACGAAATTATGAGAAGGGCTGGACGACGATTCTTGCAGCATGTCGGTTCAACAAATATCAAATTCAAAGACTGGAACCAGATAGTGATCGCAAAAAAGAAAAGTTCAAATCCTTCGAGACACGGTCTTTGATCTTTAAACTTATTGATTCACATACTCAACATTATTTTGTATAACTATTACAATGAAAGAAATTGAATATGATAAATGAAACCAAAAACTTCTACAATTTCAAACAAATTTTTGCAGGTAGTCACAAATTTCCTTTTTTTTCCTTTATGTATATATGAGATTTAGGACTAATTTGATCGTTTAAATTTCGTTCACATAAATTTTAGATATTTATTGTAGTAATAAAAAAACCTAAAATATCTTGCTTTGAGTTATATATATATATATATATATAATTTGCATATATATATATATTTAAAAACCGTAAAAAAATGGCGGTTCGACTGAAAAGTGCGAATGATTATCATAAAAGATGTCATGATCGATGATCTGCTGTCTCTGACAGATCTTGGCGTTAATTTAGTACGCACAATATGTTAGGGAGTACAATGAGCTATAAGCGAGAATTAATATATGATTTGGAGCAGGAAATATGGCGAAATATAAGAAGAAAGTACAATAGTTTTATGCTGCCCTGGCCCGAATCCAACAGTTCAATAGCCTTGTTCGATCCACTTCAAATTAATTATCTGATAGCGAATTATGGCGAAGACCGATTATTTCGTGTATGACGTTAAAATCTCATAACGAAGTGGTGATGCAATACAAAAGCCTGACTTGGCTAACTATTATACGGAATGCTCTTAATAAATAATTACGCTGATTGAACAAGTTACCTTGAAAATCATAAATTTATTGTTTTCAATTTGATGATTTTATTATTGCTATAAATTACTAGAAGAAAACAATATTTAAAAGGTCGACGTATGAACTCGCAATTTAACATTTCTCTTTGGAAATCATCATGACGGTTTTACCTTTCTTATGCATTTGGGAAGCAAAATAAGTCCATTAAAAATAAAGTACGTATATATGACAATTTTCTTTACAATCAAACTTTCAAATTCGTTTCTCTTGTTCATTTTAAACTCGAAACGTGAAAATCAATTGACATTTATGATTTTTTATAGAAACAATGAAACGGAATATTTGCACATAACGTTTTATGCACACACACACAGATTCATTTCACCCAAGTAATACGAGTCAGCATAAACCTCTCTCCATTCATAAAATTCCTCTGCTCTTTATTCCTCGTACTTTAATTTCTTTGTAATTCTTGCAAAACACCAGAAGTGTTCACAACGATTCAGGAAACTGAAATTTCCGTTGCGTTTTAATATAAAGCGAATCCAATATTTTGTTGTTTTTGTTGGACTATTATTGCATTTTATATTACAGCTTTAATCTATTATTTATCATAATTATTTCTGTTCGCTGGTAAAAAAAACATTAAGCAGAGATTTCGACGACGCTCGGCAAAAATTTAACTGACGTGTTAATTATTATTGCATAGGAAATTTTGTGCTTTTCAGGATTTGAGTTTTCGCGCTGAAGTGTGTGTGTATCCGAGCATAAAGCGATACGCAAGAAAGCAGTGCGCGTTTCAAAAATTAGTCACAGCTTTTCCTCAAATTATGGAAATTATTCTGTGTATCTGAACTGACATGGTATGGCCCAGTGTCTTTTAGCTTTTTTGTATGGGATGAACGTTTTGAAGCGTGAGAAAATAGTGCTTTGTGGATACCGTCTCACTGTAAAAGTCTTACATATGTTGGCGCCTTAAGAAACCGCTCGACAAAACACTTATGTCGTTAAGGCATTTCCAGTCTAAACACGCCAGTACTCAGATCCCTATTGTCGTCGAGCGAAAACTTGCATGTCTTATCATAGATGAGTGTCGCGATAGCTCGTTTTATTGGTCATTACGAACAGTTTTATATTTCTGCAGGAATTTCTCGAGATAAGTTTCCTTTATGGCGGATGCGATATTCATTAAACGTTGTTCACAAAAATCATCCTGGCGAAATTGCCGGTTTACATTCGGAGCAAAAAATGCTAACAAAAGCCTGCCGATACGCGATTTAAGTGCCGGCTAATAATTTATTGTGAAAGAAAGAAGATTACAAACGGAACGCTCTTCTCCGCGGTCGTTTTGTAATTTTCGAGCGCGCCAGTTTAATCAAGGCGCAAACGCTGAAAAATGGCGGATAAGTCGGTCGAAAATGTGCTTCGCGACCAAGTTAAAATACAAAATATTTTACCCGCGACGATAAATTTTACCACGTACGTCTCCTTTCTTAACGCGCTGAATTTCTCGCAGATACCTCGCTCCTTGTTTTATCATTTAATACAGGTATTACAGATTCTTAAGTGGTTTTACAAAGTAAGATTAAGTTACCTCTAGTCGCGAAACTGCGGCCAGAGGAACAAGTACTTATCTTTCTGGAAGTAACGTGGAATATCATCTTACGTAAGTACGAAACCAAATACAGTGAACTTTTCAACGACCAGCAATATTGTACCAGCAAACGGGAACTTTTATTTCATTTTTTCACACACCAGTCTGCTAATATTCTTCGACATTAGTGAGCTGGGTAAATTTTTACGACCCAGTATTCTTGAATCACTTGCCACATTTATATCGGTCAGATTTCGGTTCTGATTATTATTGTAAATAAACATATATACTTTTATAATTGACATACCAATTATGTTGAGTCTTATTTTATTTCATATCGAGATATTCAGTTATGAATATTAAAATTAAATAAACGAAACATATAAAAAACATGCACTATATATAGGAAGCGATGTATAATATAAGAATAATAAGCCATATTTATGAAAGTGCGGTATATTTAAAAGCGAAACTATATTATTAATATGTGTGTGAATTTTCTTATGTTTAACAAATATGCCACAGAAACGTATAAATAATTATGGAAATGGAATATAAGAAATAGTAACTAATGAAATAATCATAATTCAATGTTTTCTAATACATTCGTGAGATTTGATTTTCACATTTTTACGTCCGACTTGTTATTACTGTAAATTATGTTATTATTTTGATTATTATACGTTGTATATATACATATAAGTATCGTAAAGTCGTATCGTAATTTTGTGTCTTATTTTAAATTTAATGTCACTTCTGAATCGGAATTTATGATAGCCTGAACTTGAAATATTTCAATAAAATTGTTGACTAACTTTCACGAAAATCGATCACAAATACAATGACTTTTTATTCTCCAAGATACATTTTCAATTTAAATTCAATCAATCGGTTTTTTTTTCATTCTATTTCTTTTTCGCATTGTCGACCCTAATAAATTCAATTTCGCAAAGAAGAGTTAATATTGACGCCGCATTCGAAAGAAGCACATAATTTATTAGTTAATAATTTGAAACGCGAGGTTATTTTCACGAAGAAACGCGGAGGCTCGCGCAGACAGAGGTCTTTCGTGCATCGTGGCTATTTGTAAACACGATATGCAAAGTAGGTCGGTTATAATGTGTTGGCCAAATTTATGTTAGCCGAAAAAATGGTACTCGTGTCATTTTCAACCCTCATCGATCATCAACTTATTTGCATGGCCTATCATAAAGACGGCGTTGGTAGGCAAGAGTGTCGGCTCGTTAGCCGAAACTTGCGCAATTAATCAGTACCAAACGAACGGTGCCACGACGTCAGATAAATGTTATATGACTTCCGTGTTGTTGTCGCGACTCGGTACATTTCACCACTTGGCTACGATACCACTTTTATTGTCGCCAAAAAAAGAAAAGGCGCTCAAGATCACGGAGAAATTTAAAACTTTTTATTGCGCCAAACGTGAATTCGCGAACCAAATCACCTGCGTTTTTCTTCCGTTATCGCGTGGTGTGAAATACAAATGATTTCGCAAAACTCGGGGAAGCTAAAGTTTCGTCAATTGTTATTTACATTCAAAGTTGCCAGAAGTTTTGCGTCGAGGTATCGGATTATGAAAAGTCGTAATTGATCTCTCGAACGAAATGAGTCGGAAATTCGAGCCTGCTTTGTTATGAAGTTGAAACGCTTGTCCAGCTGGAACTTTTTTGCGCAAAGTTATGACGTTTTCATATCAAAATAGGTGATCTACAGGATCGCGAGGATGCGGATTTCATCGACTTGAAAGCACACTTTCTTCCATACAACTATGGAAGCCCCAACTGAAGCAATTTACTTCGCACAAATTTGACTTGTAATTAACGTCTTTCACAAGTTCTCGAAATCTTACAAGTTTCATAAATTAGTAATACTAAAACTGAGGACGTCATTATGATGCGTTGAACAAAATCAGTTATTTATCACCAACAATTCCAATTAATTATTCATAATATGCTAGCTACTATACTAATCCAATTAATTCATTACGAAAATGAACTATTTCGAATTGAAAATACCATTTTCTTAATGCCACTACGTTTTTAAGAGTAATGGGTTGATTGTTTATAATAAGAAAAATTATTTCAATCATACTTATTTATTGCAGAAAATTTCCATTCAGGTTGACGAAGTTCAAACTTATTCGAAGGTTTCATGTACAGTTAATTGTGATATGTATTCCGTAAAAAAATTTATGAAGTAATACAATCATTTTGGATGAGTTAGAAAAGGAAAAATCGTTTTATAAAACTAACAAAAATCAAACAGTCTGACTTTATTCTATCTCAAACCATGGTTCAGCTAGCTTTTGGAAGGCTTTGTAAACTGACAAAGCGTATCCATAAAACTACACACGGTACGATTTTTTGGGTTATGGTAACGCAACGCCACAAGTGGTTATATCCTTATACATTTCTGTTTGAATTCTACTATATAATTTTTGGGTTTGATAAACTTTTACGTTTCAAGTGTTAAGTCAAGCAGATAATCTCTGAAATTAAATTAGTAAGGATTTTCCCTATTTTACAGTCTGTTATCATTGATGACAATAATGAAATTTGCAAAGAGTACGTTTTATACTTAGGGTTGAAAGTAAAATATATTTCGAATGAGAATAAAGTTGATTGTCTAAAGAAAGCGAAGGTTATCACATCTTTGTTTAACACGGAAATAAAATAATGTTGAATTTTAATGGTCACGTGATCATGATCTATTTTTACCTTGATTTTACGTGGCTTGATTTAGTGTCAAACTACTTTTAGGTATCATCATATTATCTTCGTATTAGGAGTTCAAATAAATGAGTTTAAGTAACTAGTTTTTGTATGATACTTTGGTCGAGTGGTTATGCGTCGCGACTATCACTTGTGAAACTGAAGTTTAATTCTCGCTTCTGGACTTCGCATTTTAAATTTATAATATCGGTAGTAGGAAAGTCATTTTTGTTTATTTTAGTTTCCAAGGTTATTATTCATGTCTAATGAAACTTATTTAATTATGTCATGCATTTATATATATATATATAAATGCAGATTTGTCGATGTGGATATGGCTGTTCATTAAATCTCTGGATTTATTAATTTAGATTATATATAAATCGTTTGAGTTACAAACTGATTAGAGATTATTGTAATCATTTCGTTCCAGATTGTACCTAGAATTGCCAATTTAAATTATATCCATTCCATACTGTACTTATTACCAGATTATTGCCATACTAAATATACTTTGGATAACACTTAGAAAATAGTTTTGATACAAATTAAAATTAGCTTATCATTCAGATTATATTCAATCTAAAAACAAGTCTGATCAATAGATTTGTCACGAAATCCCAAAGTAACATCTAGAGTCAACTTATTGTAATGTCAGTAACCCATGTTTGTAAGTCAAAGTTGAATCAATGTTTGCATAAGAGCAGGAACCAATAATAGAATACAAGTCACAGATTCAACAGTGGCATCCATTTTGTTAGTTCAGTGTTGAAATCTCATTTTGTTCCAATGTTAAAATCCAATTCTGTGCCGACGATAACTTCTAAAGTTAACGAAATGACTTTTCTCAACATTGGATCGGTTGTATATTTCTATCTTGCTAATATATAAGCCTTTGGAACTTGTAATTTAACAGCCAATGTATAGTCTACTGGTAATGTATATCTTGGAGAATCAGGATTCCCATCACAGCGACAACTCTTGCGAAAAAGGAATAGTAATAGAATTAACTATATTATGGAAACGAAAATTATCATGGTTATATGTACATATAATTAACTTACTGTTACTTGAATAATATTAATTTCATAAGTTTTGTTAAGAGCAACAGTAATTAATATTGAAACTACGTTGGAGAAGTTAATGTTGGTTATTGACAATGATATACTTTTTCACTAAATATTACAATAAATTATATTGTTATTGTGTTCAGTTCTTGGATTATTGAACTGCAAAAACATCAAAATATGATCTGTAATAATACTTTATCATTCATATTAAAAAATCTCATAAAAATAAATGAATCAAAGTTTTTTCACGCACACTTGGGTTAGACCTTTGCACAACAAATTTACAAAACGCAAAACTACGCGCGCCAAATCTGTAACTTATAAAAGCCAGAAAAATCAATTTACTAACGCATATTCGATCTCTTGCGCCGAACGGCAAAAGCAAGGTTGCCACATCAGTCACCACTTTGCGCTTCGTTGACTGTTTCATCGGATAGTGTTGGTCAAAGTGAAATTAAATCCATGCCCTGTTTCTAGAAAACCAATGGCTTGCGTAGACAGACTTTTTGAATAAAACATCTAGTCGATTGACAAACCAGCGTTCGTCAACATTTCAATAGAAAGCTTGGTAAAAAAAGGATTACAAACAAAAACATGCTTTATTGAACTATCTAAAGACTTCACAAAGCAACTACATCAATTGCAGTCCAAAGCTATTACGCCGGTACGCAATTTTACAACCCGTTTCTACAGTTTTCGTGATCAACATACATTACTTGGCGGATGAGTTGCAAGCGCGTCAGGTACGATGTATAAAACGGTATGTTTAGTTTATTGGCTACCTTAATTTTGAGTTAGTTAGCTGGCCCGGAAATATTGACAACTTTATTCAACTTTGACATAAACATTGATTAAATATTTGGATAAAATATACGGGGAATGAAAACATATTTGAGTAGATAAAAAGTTTGAATGCATATTTCATTCTCTATATATGCTTTCGTGATCGAGATAAAAATTGGTAAGGAAATTTCAAATGAATTCATTTGTAGCCAAAGATTAATGGTTGAGTTTAGAATATAATTTTATCATTTATAAACACCCCGAATAATCTGAAAGATATTCAACTTTTTCTAAATCAATATCTTGATTGAACAGAGTATCTCGGCAAACTATCTCGGATACAGTAGAATTGCCAGGCGGATGGAAATATTAAAACAAAATATTAAAATCGATAATGAGAACTTTGATACGTCTAGCATAGGCAATAACCGATAGATTAATAGTCGCATTACGACCACGGAGCAGCACTGCTGTTATAAGACGGCTGTGTACTTAAGTGTCTCTGTGATCGAGATTAAAGCCTGTTCGCGAATACTGAATTGATGTCGTAAACTACCATGCACAGCAATCGATCGTGTTTCGCTTTAGCGTCTCGCTGTAGATTGGAGGTTAATGCCGTAGGACTTTCATTAATGATGAATGAGATAACATGATTTATTCGTCGATTCACACGGACCTCATCAGTCTTGGATAAATATCAATAGAAAACAATAATCCCAGTTACGCAATATTGATTGCTGGATATTACGTGCGAAAGATTGTGATTAAAAGCAACGCTGTTATATGGTTCCGAATCCAAAAAAAGGCGCTGCTGGCTTACTTTTCCTTTTCGAACGTTTTTTTCGATGCTGTGATTAATCTATTTCAACGATCGACGATATTATGACTTATGACTTTTTCCCCACGATTCCTGATCCATCGGCGCGCGAAATGTCACTGACACAATTTTCACAACTCTTCCGACTGGAAACTGTTTTTAGAATTGCAAATAAGCTAAGACAAAGCTGACAGAACGAAGGTTTAACCAGCTTTGTTTCTAAACCGTCTTTTCCGCCGAAAAGACAAAAACGCCGAGGACAATGGAGTCCGGATTGGCCGAGTTGGGGGTGCTTTTTTTATTTTCGTTAAGCGCCGCCACATTGTCTTACAATATCTAGATTTTGTATATCATGCGAGGAACGTCAGTTTTCATTAGTAGCCAGACTCCAGGAGATATAATTAGTCATTGTAATTGCAAAGTTATATTTATTGTTGTCATCGAGAATTACACGTGTGTAGCGGGTAAACAACACAAAGGTAATCACAGATGAATGATTACAGTGAGAATGAATAAGGACGAAAGATTAAAATAATTGTAATCGATAATTATGAGTTTGTGCGAGACAGCTGTGCAATTTAGAAAGTAGTATCCTGCTGAAGAAAGCTAGATCGTCTGTTTATGATGGCTATCATAGACGATAGAGGCTTCGTTGTTGACATCTGAGGGTCAACATGCACTCGACACTTTCTTGCTGAAAACCACTCAGACGTAAAGCTTAATAAGTACCCACACCCTTTTAACAATCGTTTGAACATCTTTTCAGCAATATTGATTTATTTCACCCCCTCAAACACCAGACGTTCAATAACTTGTATTTTCATTCACTGAATAAATAGTTAAATAAATTATGCCCCACATTTTCGCTACACAAAAAACATGTCATCTCAACTCATGTTGTTAGAATAGCTGACTACTCGTGCACTTTAATTTATTCATGAGAGAAATATATTCTTTACCGAAAAAAATTACACCACTACCATGTTTTTTATTCCACATTTCAAAGCTCGGGAATCAATGTACGCTTGGTTTTTAAAAAGTTCGGAATTTATGAAGAGCAAACAACCGATGGTAAGCGAAGAAAAGAAAATTCAAAATCAGTGTACAAAACGTTAACTCTTGCATTCGAACTCTATTATTTGCGGAAGCTTTCATAAAGTGCTACACGCCAACATTTTGGCGGCAATTTAACACCTTTCGCAGTAGTGTCGAAAATAAAAACACACCCTCAAGTGTGAAAGGCCTGAATAATGTTTACAGGGGAGGTCCCTAAGTTTCATCGGCCCAAAATGGAACATTAAAAGTGAATTGTGTCCGCGGCATAATTGTACCCTGTTGGTTGTGTATATGAACGAGCGCTTAGTTTGCTTTGAGGTTCGCTAGTTTTACCTTTCGTTTAGACAATATGCACATAACATACGCCTAATTCACCTTTGTTCATACATTTACAATGTGCTTACAGCAAAGTCCAGACACAGAACAACTATAGAATGTTCTCAAGTTCATTACATTATTTCGCTTCGTCTCGAAGTTCTGAGCGAGCATTTTCACCGCACCGTGTGGTATTGGTCCAACTGTTTTAGGCGGTAGTCACTATTCACCAAAATTAACTGAAGCAAACTCCTAACAGAGGCTTGCCCATAAGACCATTCCATACTTTCCCACGAGGCAAGCTCTTTTTAAGTGATGCATTGTTCTCACATTTCTTGTCCTGATCTTCTTCCTTTGTTTCTGTCTCAACACCTGTCTTCAGATCGAGAGAAACGGTAACTATAATTCTACGACTAGCACTTGCACCAAATTCGCTTCTGTCATTCAGTTCGATAAGTCTTATCCTGTTTCTTTCAAATCGTTTGAAAAATGAGAATCGCTATTTGATTACTTCTGTTTCTGCAGAGAACTCGTGATACAGAACAGAAATTGTCTTGTATTTTACGTATAATTTTCCACTTGTCAACGAATTTGTTATTTTTATATCGCTTCCGGACACGTGCAAAATGAGATAAACATTATTGTATGTTATCATAGCACTTGACTATATACCATCATACAATAACTCATACATATTATTTGTAGAAAACGTAGATATAATGTGAACAAATAATAATGTAATTCTTGATAAAAAAAATAAATATAAAGTTACAGTGTACACATAATACTACAAGTATTTTAATTCGTTTAGTATAATGAGTCTTTTACTTTATTTATCATATAATATACATTTTATATCTACGTGTTTCATTAATACCATCTGTATTTAAACGATGGTTAATCAAATATGATGAAAGACTTTTATAAATCATGTAAACATTTTAAATACTTTTTCCGGCGTTATAAAGTGAAGTCTACTCAAATGGAATGATAAAGGAAACGAAAGTGAAGAAGGATGTGTTACGTAATAGGCTGTGTTGAGACACGTGCTTGTAAAGACTCGTGTAATAGAAGCAGTATACGTAAATTTGTTTTTAAACATTAACATTGCGTCACGGGAGAATTAATGTTCAAAATGGGAATTTATTTAGAGAAGGACATAATCATGGCATTAAATCCAGGGCCATGAGTTCTTATCAACACTTCACTGAGATCAAAACTCTGGCTTATACATGAAAGCTTTTAGCTAAATATCGGACTCGAGTCTTGTTAATTTGCAGCATCAATCTGCAGACTATGATTCAAAGTCTTCATTTATACATTAATTATACTTTATTAGACCCTATTCACAAATTTTTAAATTCCAGAAGAATTAGCTAATTGGTCTTATAAAAGTGACAATTGGCTTGCTTATATTTCAATCTCCGCCGCTAATTTAATAAAGAGTCCAACATTTTTCCATAAATTAGATTCGTTAGCGAGGTAAACAAATTGACAACCAGGTTGAAAGCGGGACGACATCGCTTCATATTTGTCACACCTAGTATCGTGCTCAAACTTGTCTGTGGAAATTTGAACAAAACGCTCATTTCTTTTGTGTTCAAATTTCGCGTTTGTACCTTTGGAGATGGTGGAATCAATAACAAACGGAAGGGAGAACAGCTTTGATTCGAAGTCAAAGGACGGTTGTTGAAGGCTAAACACAACTTATTAGGCTTGTGAGGTAAAACACACTGGACTGCTTGACCACGTGATGTTTTTCATCGTTTAAGTCAAAGAACCCCCAGTGCGATAGTTGGTCCGGGACATCATTATGGAAGATGACCCCAGGGGTGCTTGGCTCAGAGCTACAAGACTCGATGGGGTGCAGAATAGGGCGACAAAGGTGGTCCTATAGTGCACCGACATCGCATACCTCATGTGCATAAGACATTGCACGTTTGTAGCTATTTTACCGTGACCTCTGCTTTGCTCTATGGTTCATCTTTATATAAATAATTTACCAAGTACTTGCGTCAACTATATCCGTAATATTATTTATAAAAGACTGTGCAAGAGATTATAGGCTTAATTATGTTGAAAATTATATTAGAATCTGTTAAATGGTTTGAAGCGGCTAATTAAAAATTGTTATCAAACAGCAGTGTTTATGATGAAGGATGCTAAAAATTGTTCAACTTTTCACAAACAAGAAACTGCCTCGCCTGTTATCTTTTATTCCGCAAGAAGCAACTGGAGCCGAGGCTCGCGGTTTGTTTTCCAATTTTCACGCCAAACTTTGGTCAGTCTAATAAGAGAGATTCGGATGGACCGCTATTCATAATTCAGATAAGAGCTGCAACAATTGCAAAGTGAGATATAACGGCCAGGTAAAACTGAGGATTGAGTTCGCAGGCAAATTATTAACGACACCTGGCGTTTGCGCGCGCGCAGTTTCTTATTTCGACAATTAACGAGCTTTTTAACCGTAAGGTTTATGCAAATATCCCGAGATACGGTGCATATTGAATGTTTCCGCGAAGACGTGCTAAGCAAACAGATGTCGCTACTGCGTTTGATTTTGTAACTGTAGTGATGATTTAATTAGAGCGAGCATTGAGAAGGCGCTAATTATATTAATCTTGTGAATTTGTCTTTTGAAAAAGAACGCGAACTCTCGTCCATTTAATAGTTCGATAATTCGGATAGTGTTGTTACAAGTTACAGCAATTATGTATAAGCGTGTAATTCGTGGTCGCACGTGTGCGGTGATCAGCAAATTCAGCGATTTTAGTGATAAAATAGATTTGATCGGGTGCAGCATGCACGATTCGCGTTGGATCTATGATGCGATTTGTTTCATATTCAACGAACAAGAGATATACAATTATTACGTTACTATCGTTTAATTGCTATCTATGGTCTTTTCAGCCGCTGCAATATTGGGTATAAGGAATTAAGTCCAGCGAATTACTCTCATCGTGCTGATCCATTTTATTGAACAATCTCATATGAATGAAAGAAACTTATGCGGATTATATCTGGGTCATAAAATCTTATCTATTGCAGACATAAATCTCATTTCTGCAATAGACATGCAATATAAATGCATCTTATATAAATGTAACTTTCACAAAGTTCGTATGAATATATCATTCATGATTGCACGTTTTCTTCCTCAAAATTAAAACTGAATTATTGCAGGTTTCAATTAAGTTAATTTATCTAACAATTTAAAAATTACGGAATAAAAAAAGCAAGAAAAACTCAGGTTCAATTATAGTTTAAAACAAGAAATTCAGGTCGTCTGGTCCGTACCTTATCATGGACCTGCTTGATATTTTTACCAAGATTCTCACTATTTCATTTCAGGGCAATCTAACGCAAAGCGGCAGATATCTACGGCCCTATGTAAGACCCTGATCAGACTTTGCAATTATGTCTGACCCGTGGTTCGGGATTTCTGACATATGAGTCGGATCATAACCTAAGATAAGAAGGCTTGAATTGTACCCTATCCTAAACCCATTTTTTCTCCCAAACTATATCCATAAAATATTCCAAAAATCGCCGAATAACTAAAAGTTATGTGTTTTTTATAAATTGTTGTAAGAAATACACTAAAATGTTGGCAAATTAATTAATTCATCTAAACTTTCATATAGGTTTCTAAGTTCTATATCACATAATCTAACAACGACTTCACTAAGTACTTAGTCAATACCTTAATATCGAACATCTTCAACTGATTAGGATTGATTATGAATAGTAGAGCTGATCAAGTTTTCGTCTAGTTTTCATCAGGAACTTAATGAAATCAAATTTTCAAAATGTATTAAACAAGTATATAAAAGTATTTATAAAATAATGAAATGATTCAAATTAAAAAAATTATATATATGTTTATAATTGAGTATAAACGAGTCAAATAAACCTAAGCCTTAAAACTAAATAAGAACTTAATGATAATTGCTGTGATCAAAAATTGAGGTTACTTGAACAATATTTGAGAATGGTAAATAAAGAAGAGTTAAGGGTCATTCACGACTATTACATATATGACCTACAAATGTTTCATGAATGATCGTATTTACGTTGACACTGAAACAGTTATTTTATGCTTTATATATATACATAAAACGATAATAAATGGATGTGTAGCAATATTTCAGAATCAAAACCGTAAAAATAAAATTCATATCTTTGAAACAGCAATGGACAATCAGAATGACAAAACTATATTCTAAAAACAAAAAAACCTACTCGTAAACAAACTTCAATTAATTTCATTCAAATTGCTGTTCGATAGAAATGCAATTCCTATCGTGACAAACAACAAAGAAATAGAAATAAAATCATCCGCTGAATTGCACTCTATTCCAGGAATGATCGATACATCATTTTGATATTTTGATTTCCGATATTTTCACCAGCCAATAAGAATAAACTGTACACATTATAAGCGCGCACACAGTTTGGTGGGTTTGGTCAATGAATTATTCACTGTTATAACGCGCAGTTACCTGAAGCTATCTCCGATTTCGACGATTAATTCATAAAAAACATTTGATGAACAAACATTGTTCAAAACAAAATATTCAACAAGCCTGAAAAAGAAGAAATTTCTTCTCTGACATTTCGCGGTGAGCACATAATGAAAGGCTAACAAAATGTGCACTTAAACGTAACATGGACCATGATTACGCATGTTATTAATTACGAAAATGCAGGTTTTTTCTTGCGGCTCTAAAAGCCAGGGCATATACGTGCAACGGAATGTGAAATGAGGATTTCAAAAGTTGCAGTGCACTTTCAAGGGCATTCGGTCCGAAACGAAAGTTCGCTCCACAAAAGCTGGCAACAGCTGTAAGATCTTTTGTCGAACTGACGCTTTACGATCACGAGTTCAATTCTTCTTGCCTTTAGAGGTTCCTTCCACTTTATGTTCAAAAACGAACAAACTGGCTTACCTGTAACAAAAAAAAACATCGATATAGCGATTATAGATGTAAATTTGTCTTATTTTATTAGAATACATTTCGGGAATTCTTTTCAACTCTTCATTGTTTCAATAAACGATATTCAGTCGAAATAATCTCATTTATCGCTTCTGGTGCTATTTTATCTCAGTTTATATTTGTATTATTAGTTGCAGGAAAAAGTTTCATCTCATGAATAAAAATTAATATCGGTTCGGCGGCTGTAAAAATAAGTCATTGACGATGAGAGATAGGCGTCTCTGTTTAATCATAATAATTCAAATCAATTACATTGAAAATAAATGTAATCATTCAAGATATCAATTTTGATGTAACTCTGTAGTTACGCGGAATCGCGTATATAGCGTGATAAATCTTCCTCGACGGAATCAAGTATTTCGCTCATTATGAGGGAATCGCGGGCAGTGCTTGCAGCGGTGATTACTGGCTTCTTTGCCGTCTGCCTTGCAGAATGGAAGCACACAATTAAAGCTTTCATAAGAAACGCTCTTATCTCTTCTCGTGTGAGAGCCGACGTGAGGTAAACTGTAATGACCTCAGAGCAGTTCGACCAACATGAAATCGGCCGCAATCGCTCACAGCTACGGCGCTTTCTCCACACAACTTTTTGCGACGCCAATTTCTCAATTTCATACGCCAACGAATACTAAATATCGTTTGTTATTTATCAACAGCACCAATTCATCAACAGCAATTTAATCTAGCCATTGATGCAGTCTATTGAGACAAGCAAGCAAACAATGAGATTAGCTAAAAATCATTCGGTAAATTTGATTTTGATAAAGGTATTAGAAATTACTCTGCGATAAATTTATGGAACATTGAAAATCACAAATGAGAAGATAATTTATAACACTTATGCATTATATTTATATTATAATCATAAATTAACTGTTTTTTATTTTTTAACAAACACTAAAATTTGAAATAAGAGTTCAACTCGCGTGTGTGAGTTGAACTTTGATTCTTTTCAAGCATCAAGCGTGAATTATCATAAATCGATAAACGTATTAGCTTTTTAAATTTGCTTATATTTCAGAAAAAAGAACGCCTAGAAACATTCAATTAAGTTTATAACCTCATATTTACTACACTTAATTTATTATTCTATTTTCAATCATAAAAGTCTAACTCGGGGTTTTTTGATCTTTTGAACTATAACCTTAAATAATAAATCGCAATAATTAAAAATTAGATAAAAATTGGAATGCAAATGTGATTATAATGTCGGAGAATATTAACCATACCTATAATTTTAATAATTTAAGAAAATATACATTTATATAAGTTAAAATCAAGTTTTAGTAACAT